>CM032632.1:20012015-20066912 GCA_019097785.1 Fraxinus excelsior
AAAAGCACTGTGAGGCACACTTCACCTTCTTCATCCTACGAGAAATTCGATTTGGAACCCGGGGTGCCGGTCAACCCATTCGAAAAATCACCCATTTTAATAGGCAAGAATGTTGATTTTGCAGATTTTACTATTGAAGCACCCGCATTTCATATCGAGGAACTTTTTAAAAATATGGGATGAGTTTCAATTGCAACATTAGAAGAGCATGCATACCCGCATCTCATGAAAGAATTTTACAAAAATATGTCAATTTCACGTTCCGATGACATTTCATGTTTAGTTAAAAACAAACGTGTTGTTATAACCAAAGTCGTCATTCGTGATATTTTAGAACTCGAAGTGTGTGAAACACAAATTCTTCTACACAAGGCACATCCTACACTCGACGGCTATGATCCTATCGAGGCTTGTCGTCGAATCACCGTGATTTTTTTTTTTTTGAAACTATCATCAAAGTGAGTGCTCATCAATTGTCTCTTCCATGCAAGGTTTTACAAAACATAATTGCAAATGTTATCCTACCCCGAAAAGGTCATCGGGATGAAGTGAGTTCATTTGATCTCTTTCTTTTCGATTCATTTCTTGTCGGTAGGAAACTTGATTTCCCAATCATTGTATTAGAACTCATAAAGCTTGTCCATTAGTCATGAAATGTTAAAGTTTTACCATAAGACATGCTTCTCATAAAGATTTTCAAACAATTTCATATCTTATTAGATGATGAAATATATGTCCAACTTAAACCCACCAACACTATCAACATCAAAAGTGAGTTCATTTGATCTCTTTCTTTTCGATTCATTTCTTGTCGGTAGGAAACTTGATTTCCCAATCATTGTATTAGAACTCATAAAGCTTGTCCATTAGTCATGAAATGTTAAAGCTTTACCATAAGACATGCTTCTCATAAAGATTTTCAAACAATTTCATATCTTATTAGATGATGAAATATATGTCCAACTTAAACCCACCAACACTATCAACATCAAAACATTTAAACACGTGAAAATCACTAAAGAACATGGTCAGTGGGTATCACACCGAAGGATTCGACCCCACATCGAGTCCATCGACTCCTTCCTTTGAGGGTGACGAATGTGATGACAATGACGTACTTGAAGTCCCCGTTCCTCTTCATGACATTCTAGGGTCCAGTATCTCTCATTCCTTGGGCAGTGGCTCCATGTTCACAGAGGATCAATACAATTTTTTGAATGGCCACATTGACTCTCTTACAAATGGCCGCATTAACTTCTTACATCCACGGTTGATGGTCTCGGTGGAATGCTCCATCGAATACTAGCTCAATATGAAGCCATTCAAGCTCAACAGACGGCGATGCAAGCTCAGCAGAATGCCTTCTACGCCCACTTCTACGCTCATTTGTTTCCACCCTCTCCTCCGGAGTCCTAGTCATAGTTTGATCTTACTTTATCGTGGAATTTAATCTTTATTTGCTTTACTATGGCTGTTTTCTTACATTTCGCTTCATGTTAACATTTTCTATGTGCTACATGTTGAATATCTCATTGTGAATTCTCTTTGCCATATCATTATTTCCCTGAGATTTCTTTGACTTATGTTTTTCTTTATCTTCTCATATATATTTCCCTACTTCATGTTCTTTTTGCTTATGCCAAAAGGGAAAAACATATGAACGATGGTATGCATGCCTAATGTGAATAATAAATGGGGAATTCTTGATTTATAAAACATAGGGGAACGAGCATTGAAAGGATATGAATCATATGAGATAAAGTATTCTTCTTATTGCAAATCATATATTGTTTGTCATAATCAAAATTGGGAAATTGTTGACCTATAGTCAATTTTATGTTTTGATTATAACAAACAAACTATGTTTATCTCTAATATTTATTTGAATATTCAAATGTTACATGTTACTGACTTAATCAAATTGGAGACAAAATAATTAGACGAAAAGTTGTCGATCAATAAAGCTCAAGATGAAAATCGATCTGGCACTTACGCCAAAACAAATGAAGACAAACTTTGCGTCATTTCAAAATCGAGCACTCGTGTCAAATCAATCGAAGTTATTAGAACTAGATGTTTTTAGCTCGTTTGTAAAGATAAAACGCTTTAATTCTTGGCAATGATACATTAAAAGCTCAGATGATGAATTTGTTATTCACAATGAAAAACTTACTTCATTAAAACGTTTGCACAAAAATTATTTTTCAAAGGTAAGATTTTCAACTTAATCTTAAATACTATTAAACATCACTTACCTTGAAATATCTAGTAAAAATGTTATGAAAAAATCTACTGATTGCAAACAAGACAAAAAATGGCCGCCCAGAAACGTTTCTGGCCATCCGACGTCCAGTTAGCCAACACGGTTGAATTTTCAACCGTTCTGACTAATTTTCAACTACTACTCTTTAGGTCTTCTGGTATTATTCCGAACGTCCAATTGGGTCGTCCCGTTAGGAAGAAAAGTTTTGCATTTCTCACTTCTGTAAATGCTAACTCATTTGGCATTCATTAAGACAATAAGAGGCAATTAAAGGGAGATTCTTTTGAGCAAAAATAACATTGATTTCTCATCTTATTTATTATTATCAAATCATTTTGTTTTAAAAAACTTTTGATTAAATCAATTCTTGAAAATCATTCCACACATCAAAGTTTTTTTAAACCTAACACTTGAGCTTCACTCATTGCTATCTATTAAAGTGTTAGCCTACTTTTTTTCTTGGTACTTAATTGTGATCATATCTTTTATTAAGAGAAAAGTTTCAATTTGTAAATTCAATTATCTTTAAACTTGTGGGTCGTGTTGAGATCTCGAAAAACTCAACGTTGTAAAGGATCGGTGCTCATTTCTTGTAAGTCACCGCAAGTTTTGTAAATGACTGGATTGCACCACAAGTCAATCAACATAGTGAAATTGGCATTGTTCGTGCTAAAGAGCTTGGTAACGGAAGACTTAGATCATTGCATTGGATCGAACATCTATAATTATATTATTTGTACTCTCTATCCCTCTTTATTTATTGTCTTCATATTCGTGTTTGCTATTTGAATTAATCTATCTAGTTATTACACGCTTGATTTTAAGTTAGTTTTCGAAATAGTTTTAGAAACCAATTCACCCACCTCTTGGTTAGTTATTCTTGGAATGGACGTATAATTTTTAAGGTAATATGACTTAAACATTGTTTTTGAGGTTAAAATTCGAATTTGAGTAGTTTTTTTGTTCATTTATGTACACCATTTCCCTTTGATTTTCGAAGACAGTCTCAAGTCGTTCGACAACAAGTCCAAACCAAAATTTACATATACGTTTAATGACATAATGTGTATGAATAGTGGTTGAAAATTAGTGTTCACTTATTGATCTTACCATGTATGTCTTGTGCTGAATCTCATCATGATTGATCTTCCTTGCAAAGAATAGGCATATGAATTGGTTCATACAATATGATTTAGTAACGTATATTGACGAGCTTATAATTAAGAAAATTTTACATTACTAACAATCGCCGCTATTTGTGATGTGATTGGTTGCGGCCGAAGTGTTCTTACCAACAAATCAACATTGGCGCTCTTGAATAACCATGGTCAAAACATGCTATGTCAAATAAATCGAGTAAACATGATGTAACTTTTTACAAAAACGTTACATAGTATGCAACTTTCTAATGCATCATTTATTTTCATATTCCCGAACAAAACAAAGAAATTATAGCTAAATATCATCTAAAAATTCTATAATCACACTTTCAACTTGGCTCAGTATGCTAATTGCTATTTCAAATAAATCATAATAAAAATATTGTGACTTTCAAAGTAAAAAGTTAAATTGGATGTGACTTTCTAATTCATTGCTTTAATTCACAGGCAATATGACAAAACAGGAAATATACCTCTAAATATCATTTAATGGGGTTTCAATAAGCATGACTGTGAGCTTAGGCCAACATTCTATTTACAAACAAGTCAAAATACATATTATATCCCTGTTTGGTACACATTAAAATTTTCATTTTCATTCATCTACTCATTTTTAACCACACATTTTTCAATAAAATAATAGTTTTCATCACATCAATAACTTTTCCTTCTTTTTTAACCACAAATTCTCTATCAATTTACTATTACAGAATACATTATTCCAAAATAATGTGGCTCAATATGAGAGTATTTTAAAAAGGAGATTTTTTATAGATGTCACTAAGAAAATACACCAAAATTTGTCACTTTTATTAATAAGTACTGAAAATGTCACTTTTGTGTGAATGGTCCAAATTACCTTTAGTGATACCTTTTTGGAAGTATTTAATGTGATGATTTAATTTTGTATTATAAACATTGGATATACGTATATTATATTGGATAATGTGAGTTTTTTAATCAAAAGAAAAATTGAAAGGTGAGTATAAACTGATTTCTTCAACCATTAATAAACTATAACTTTCTAACTATCTTCTCCATGAATGTATTCCTTCATTAAAAAGAAATTACTATTGGATTCATCTTCCATTTCAAGAGGATAACATGTTAGAAATTGTTTATATTTTTATCTTATAATTTACTACTTTTGAAATGTTAAATACAATATGGTCATATTTATTTGAAACTTTCGAAATTTTTATTCATTAATTTATTTGGTTTTTCAAATCTCATGGAATAAAGATACAATTATCATCTACAAAATGTTGTAAAAGATTCCATATTTAATGAAACATTGAGTTATTTATTTGGGAAGATGTTGTCATGTTGTAGTTGAGAATTGATGATCACCATTGATGTTTTGAATAATTTCTTCCAATCAAATCCAATAAATGTTTAGAAGGATTGTCTCTTTAATTATTCACTATGCAAATTATTTAGAAAGAAGATTTTGTCATTTGGTAATACAATATTGATGACCACACTTAATGTTATGAAGAATTTGTTCCAATCACACACACATTACATGTTTCATGTCAGTTCCGACAGTTCAACGATTGAATTCGACATTTGAAAACTGTCGGGATAGACATTTCAATTGTTGATTTCACATGTTTGCTATTGTATGGATTTAAATATTCGAATGTGTCACTTTCATGCTATTAAATGCTGACATATTGATTGTACATAATTCTTACTATTTCAATCTCGACTCTTCATATATGAGTAATTATTTTAGATTCATCGTATCATATGGGGAAAAGTTCGTTCATGTAGATGACGAATGTAAATAGAGATGGGAAAAATCACTTCAATCGTAATTCCGACAGTATTACCCTAGTCGAACTTGTGTTACGATTGAAGGACAAATTTAGTATTCTTAATTCTCGAACTCAAATTAAATTGAAGTTCATAGTCCCAAACATGAATATACCTCCGACATGAAGACTTAAATTTGTACTATCAGTTCATAAGGAAGTTGCTATATGTGTTACTAACAAACATCCAATTGTTGACATTGGAAGGGATACAAATGTTCAAAATCCTTCGTTTGTCATGGCGAAAATTCACTAAAACGTACAATATGATGAGGTGATCAAATGCAAAGTGTCTCAAACGATAATGCACCCAAAATATTAATTTTTTTATATTGAGTCTGCAATCTTCATGGTTTGTAAATTGAACAATGTGCACACATTTTAAACAATCAATTTCACTCATTGCATACAAGAAAAGGTGTAATTACATTCAATGATCAGTCACATATTTGTGCAAACATGAATCCTTAAATCTACCATGAAAGGACCATAATTTCAGTTAATTTTGTTTGTGTTTGTTTGGATAAAATTATACAAGTTACAAATTATAGTGTGATAAAATTAGTCGTAAAGATATTAAATCTAAACAAAATAGAGATCATATCAATTGAAATTGCTTCAAATCAAAAGTTCGCCGAGTTGATTGAATTTAACTTTAGAAGAACTTTTTTTTTCCCTCTTATAGTAAAATATCCTTAAAAACATTTCGAAGCCATCATCTTTCCCATCCCCAACTTTGACCAAGGAAAGTGGACCATTTATGCTGCAACAAAGGGTATTTCTTTGTGGGTTTCATTTTAACCATGTGCACATGTACAGTTTCAAGTACTATTTAGTAGAAAATAATTGATCAAGTTAAATCGTGCGAGGCGGCCTTTGATGTTAAATCGTTACGAAAATGTGCTTGGACATATGACCATCTTCTGACAAGAGAAACTCAAAATTCATCTGCAAAAAATAGAAACACAAAGAAATAACAAAGGTCAAATGATGATATGTCATACATTTCATTCATAGTACACATACATGAGCTACTAAACAAATTTTGGCTTCTAAAACCAACTGTCGAGACCGATAGTTTATCACGATTGATGATTCCAAAACTGTGACATTTACATTTTATGAAGTATTATTAATGCTCAGATGATTATATGTCTCACATTTCAACCATAAAACAACACGTAGAAGATAAGCTGAACAAAATTTGACTTATCGAACCAACTGTTGAGATAAGAAAGTCAACTATCGAGAATTTTGGAGACCAACTATAGAGAACAACAGTTTATCTCGACAGATGATTCCATAACTGTCGGAATTGACATTTACATTTGACATTCATATTGATTTGCCAAGACGTTATTGGGAATCCCATGAAATCAACAATTGAAGTTCATGAAACAAATTAATAGCCTTAATGTGTGAATTTGAGCAATGCTCCATTTACATATTCAACATCCACATCTAAATCTTTGAGCTGTTAAGAAGCTACAAATCTTGGTGTGCAAACTAATATAAAGTCAAGAATAATCAAAGACTAATTACTAAGCTTAAGCTCAGATTTCTAGAAGGATGAATATCTACTAATAGGGACCCCAACTCGACCTGCAACAAAATTCAAGTATTATACATTAACATAGAATGACGGTGAAAATAAATCCGCCTCACACTTACAAAAAATAAACCTTCTAATGAAAAATAATCCCACTTCACACTCGTTAAGATAGTGTTTTTACATTAACATATAATGTATTTTGCATTACATTGAACCCACTTCACACTCATGAAATCAAAAAAATAAACAAAATTAATTTTACATAAAGAGCGAAAAATGGACCGATGGACTAAACAAATAGTTGGTGGCTTCACTTCGTTTTTTTTAACAATCTTCTATTCGTGTTGAACACAAATAAATTTTCAAAATCAATTCCTGGCATAAATTTTTTGAATTTTCTCAGACACCCAAAGAATGGAAGAAAAATGACAAATAACATATTTTTAAATATGTCCAAATATCTCTGAAAATCCTGAAGTTGAAAAGGAATTCTTAAATACCAAATATTCCCAAAAAAAAAATGCAAAAGTAACTAAAAATATTTTTTTTTTTGGACAAGAAAAAATCATAAATGGAGGAATCATAGAGAGAACCCAAACCTAAAAAAAAAAAAAAAAAAAATCTTTATTGTAGGAAAGAAAAAGATCTCTATAAAATATTGAAAGTGTGGTTTCTCTCACAAATTCTCCTAGAAGCACAAGAGGTTTCTTTTATTTTTTTGGAATTAGTTTGAATGTAACATTTTTAAAAACGCAAAATCAAAAAGTGACATGGGGTGTAATTATGTGACTTTTAAGAGAAAATGTACACATCATTTGACTTCAATTAAAAAGTATCTACTTTAGACAATATTTGTACATTGTAAATTACTGTTCATCTCATTTTCAAATACCCTTGATTTTATGGGTATTTATTTGTGTGAAGACCCCTTTTCTACAAAGCCAAACACATCAAAGTCTAAACAGGTTTTAAAGCATCCATCTAGATCTAACGGGTTTGGATACTCCTCGACCCTTTTCATTGATAGAAGTCAAGATACAAATGGAAGGAGAACACGAAGTTCACATCCAAAGATACAATAAGAGAAAAAGAAAAATTTGAATTTAGATAAATTATAAACTTAAAAGTTGTTGACCTCCAGATTTTATTGCCAACGTATCAACAGATCCTTCATCCACTACTCTCCAAGCTTAGCACACTTGAAACATATGCGTTAGACGCGCATGACCAAAGCTTTTCCAAACACAAAGGGAGGAGAAGGTCGCGATCATACTCATTTCGAAGCTCCAGTTAGTTAAAAAGACAATAGAAAAAAATTAGAGAGCGGGAGTGATAATTAGAGAAGAGTAATTTTGAAGCCCGAATTATACTTGGAGATTGAGAATACAAAAATGTTGATCACCCTTGAATAACACTAAGTACGAGTATTTATAAATAAAAGAAATGGATATAGACTCTCTGGATGCTTGACACATGGTTTCATTCTAACAACTTATTGATCAGATCCATCATGTCACAATGTCGCATCTTAGACATCAATAGGTTTGCAACCTTGCAACCTCCCATTGGAAGGTAAAAGAATGTCTGTACTCCATCGCCATGGTGTAATGTCATATCAGCCACTTCTCATATGGCTCCATATGTTTGAATCGTTGTTTATGTAAGGGTCGAGAGTTAGCCTCTACCACTTTTGGTTATGGAACACATGTTATGCAGTTAAACATTCAAAATCCAGAAATTGCTCCGAAGAAGAATTATGACTATCTTGCATCAAGTTATTTCACCTCAGAAATATATCAACGAGATGATGGGATGTTCCTTATCGCCTTGGAAAGTGGGTGATGTGGCATTCTTTCTTAGTTGGTAATCACGCGACTTGCCATATAGGTAAAGATGTAACAAAACCAGTACTTCTATCACAACGAACAACAACAACAATAATAATAATAATAGAGCATTAAAAATGAAATATTGAAATAACGATTTGTTCTCTTACATATGGAACATCGCCAGCTACTGAATTAGACTTTTAAGCTCTAGCTTAAGATCTTGTCACTTAAGCTCCTTGTATCAACCTCTTGATGGCACTTGCTATTGAGCTTCTGTTTGGACTCCATTTTTTCAAAACTTATTTTTAATCACACATTCTTCATAAAATAATGTTACACGACTCAATTTTTTGTTTTTATTTTTAACCACACATCCTCCAAAAAATTACTATTCAAAAATAAATTCTCTCCCAAAATCTCATCTTAATTGAGCCCAAAGAAAGGTTGAATGTCTTGATTCGAGCATAGTATTTGGCCATTGTTGTAAGTTGTAATGCCAACCGCAAGGTTGTAATGCTTTGCCAAGAAATGTTTTCTATTCATATTCTCATTTCCTAAAGGGTAATTAATTGATTGGGCCGGACAGTGTACGTAGTTTGACTACATTACATGTTATTAAAATACGTGTTGGAAATATTTTGCTCCAACAATGTCATCCCGTTATCGACATTGTGTTGCATTACTGAAGAAAAGGATATGACTAAGATCATGTAATTCCAATTAGTGAATGGGGTTGGTCGTTTTACTATTATGGTTTGGGAAATATTAGGATATTGTTGGGTTTTGATACCAATAAATTCGAGCGATGATGTTAAATTGTTGGATTAATTATATCGACACCATAGCGATTGGCTCAACTCGAAAATAATTTGGATCATTGGAAGTAACTTAATTAATTAAGGTTGCTCATTGCCCAATTCACTTGAGGATGGCCCTTTGTGTTAGCCCATTTGTATTAAATCTTTGCCTTGGTTTGTTGGGCTATTTACTCCATAAAACTTGGCCCAATTAATGGTTACCTAACTGAAGTCTTAATATTCATCCTTCATTTGCCTCAGCCATTTATGTGTGGTGTGTGGGCAATAGAGTGAAAGAGAGTGAGGCAGCCATCTTGATAAAAGTTTTTGTTCAACCATTGTTTCCTTCTTCTTCATCCCCCTATGTGATATTGCCATTCACCTTGATCCTTTGTGGGATAGTAAAAAGGCAACCGGAGTGAGTGATATGAGCGTGTGCACTAGAGTGAAAAAGAAAGAGCAACCGTATTGGGTGATTGGAGTTCAACCACTGATTCATTTTTTTCTTCTTTTTCAAGCCTCTCTTTGGTGTTGATTGAGCCTGATTTTGCAATATTTGAAGTATACTCCACTACAAATGGTATCAAAGGAAAGCTTTAGTGTTCTTTGGTGCTCAACAGGTAGAGGTGCATCTACCAGGCTGTCACATGAGAAGCGGCGCGGCGGGTGGAGACCACGTGTAGTGATGACAATGTTGCATGTGAACGCATATAAAGGATTCTAGCGGTGGTCCAAAAAGGTAGATTGTTACTGGAGTTATTACGGAGCCTGCAGTTGTGTTCATTTTCAATTTTGGGTAAAATTGTGGTTCTGGATGATTTTACCCTTGGAAGTTCGGGATTTGAGTTTGTGTGTTCGTGTCACTACAATTGGTGGAAGCTTTAGGACGAATAGTAGTGGCCCTAAAGTTCTAAAAATTTGCATCTCTCCTTAATTACGGACCTGCAAAATTGGTCCATTCGGTATCACGTTTTTTCTTTTTTATTATTACAGTTAAGGCTATCGTGTGAGGTAGCTATTTACTTTTCGCATTAGAGGCCATCATGTGGGGGTGACATTTAGGTTTGAGGTTACCGTGTGGGGTAACCATTGTATGTGCTAGACCTAGGTTATTATCTATTAATTCATGCCTAGAATTCTTTGTGAATTTGATATATTAATTTTGGTGTGAACTTGATATATTATGTTTTTATTTTAGTTGATATCGTTGTCTTATTTTTGCTAGTAATATTGCATGTGACATTTGAAAAGTTTGACTTGCTATTCTATGTGACGCGTGTTTCTAATTTGCTTGTGGTCGTGTTTGATTGCATTTTGTGCTTTGTACATTCTTGGAGTAAACAAAAACACATTTCCAGTTTGGTATTCTTAATAGCAAATGTGAATTTTTTATTTGGTAACAAACTTGAAAGGCCGAATTTGGGATAGGTCTAAATCGAGAGAGAAAGTATGAGATGTTAGAACATCATAAATTTGGTCACTTTGTAAGAGATTATGCTAGGAAGAGTAATAAAAGGAAATAAGAGGTGATAGGTGATGCGAATATTATCACTAGGTCTAGCTATGACCCGAGTGAGGTTTATTAATGGTATGCCCGGTTACTGTTTATGCATATGTGTCAAATCTATTAGTGACATATTCCTTTTTGCTTGCGAGTGGTGTGAGAAAATTTGGTAGTGAGAATAAAGAGGGGCAACCATTTTCTCCTTCATCTTTATGCACCGTGTGATATATGAGATAATATGATGTGTAGGTTATCATCTTCCTTTTTGTGAGCATCTTTTATGAGTGTAGTGAAGTAACCAACTTTTCTCTATCTTCTTTTTGTAAATGCCACATTCACCCTTCCCATTGTGAGAGAAATCATTTATGGACTTCTCGAGCTTTGGTGTTAGAGTAACTTTGTGGTACGTGTGTTGATTTAAGCTGAGCCTTAACCTTTGTGGTCGCCAAATGTATCGATTTTGCATTATGGTTGGGATTACTATTATGAGGATTAATGTTGGGCGTATTTTCTCTTTAATAGGTACATTAGCAATAAGTATGTCAATTGATAATGTGGAGTATTGATGCCTGAGGATGCATTAGTGATATGTATGGGGGATGTAGAGAGTGACATTTGGATTACGAGATGCAATTAAATGTTTGGAATCTTCTATCTGTTAGAAACCTGATTAGGTGGAGTGAAAGAGTAACACTCATATCACTTCTATTAGATGAAGGCTCATTATTCTGTATTCACTTAGGTTGAGAGATGTAAGGTAATTATAGAGGATCATCCCATGGATTTAGAATCTATAGTAGTTTACCAATAGGCGTGAGAAGTGACTAGTCTAGTGAACATGGTCGGTGATAAGAGAAAATATGTGTTCTCGAAATACGAGATACACAAGGGTAGGATAATTGTGCTGAGGTCTTTTCGTAGGGGTCATTTATGTATTTATTGTATATGTTGGCCATTTTACTTGACTAACTTGGTGTTTGTATAATGTTCTTTGCTTGTTGAATATGTTCGAAAGATCTGTATGTTATATCTTCATCGCATGTGTTATATGCTCTTGATTGATTACTATGATTATCTGTTTCTATTAGAGTTTTCTTGACCTTAGCCCTTGGTGAATTCATGAAGCATGCATGATATGTGTTTCGAATCCGAGACAAGATGCAATGTCCGTGATTTCAATTTTATTTGGTTATCTTGATTAGGTAAGTATAAACATTGTGTTGTTGCATGCATGTTTATTGGGTATCAAATTAGAGATTTATTAGGTTTTGATATTCAATAAATTAATTATATCAACGCCATAGTGATTGGCTTGACACGAAAACAACTCGGGCCATTGAAAACAACTTAATTAATTAAGGTTACTCATGACCTAATTCACTTGATAATGGCCTTTTGTGTTGGCCCATTTGTATCAAATCTTGGTCTTAGTTTGTTGGGCCATTTACTCCATAACACTTAGCACAATTAGTGGTTATCTAACCTAAGTCTTTATATCCATCCTTCATTTGCCTCAGCCGTTTTTGTGTGGTTTGTGCGCAATAGAGTGAAAGTGAGCGAGGCTGTCGTCTTGGTGAAAGTTTATGTTCAACCATTACTTCCTTCTTCCTCCCCCTGTGATATTGCTAGCACCATTCATCTTGATCCTTTGTGGGTTAGTAAGAGGGTAACTGGAGTGAGTGTGTGCAATAGGGTGAAAAAGAAAGGGCAGCCATCTTGGGTGATTGGAGTTCAACCATTGCTTCCTCTTTTCTTCTTCATCCCTTTGTGATATTGCTATCTCTATCTTGATCTTTTATGGGTTAGTTTGTGGCAGGCAATCGAAGTGAAGTTTTCGAGCCTCTCTCTAGTGTTCGACAATATTTGAACTTCGAAGTATATTTCGCTACAAATATAGTGTATACAAAATTCAATTCCAATTTGGGATTGGTAAAAATTTGATGTGTAGTTGATCATCTCATAATTCCAAACAAAATCTATAACTATTAATTTGTTGGTTCAGAAGTGTTTATAAATAATTTAAATTATAAATAGATAGAAATAGGTAATTGGTATGTACAGTACTCGTGAGTAAAAATTGAACGGATCTTAGAAATTGATAAAATTAAAACTTTTTCAAACTCCAAAATTTCTCAAGACGGTGTGAAATTTAGAAATTAAAAAAAAAGTATTCATTGATCCAAGAACAATTACATGAAACCGCTAATTAATAATCACAATCAAGTTCGACTACTCCCTGCAAAATATAAAACAAGTTCAAGGATTTGCAGTCGTACATAGCAAATACATGGAGCAGATTGAGTGTTCTAAATACCTATGCTATATTATGTCCTTAATTAAGAGGAGAGCTTAATCTTTTATCAAAAAGGAAAAGATAAAGCTAAATGCGAAACGAAATTAAATCTTGTATTTTGGTGACAAAATTTGGGACGAAATCAAATTTCAAAGAACCCGCCGGGAAATGGTGGAAGACCCGAACATCTGATCGAGGATGATGACAATAGCCATGGCAGTAGCCATATCGACTTCAGGCTCTACGATTAGACGGAATACATCCATTCCAAAAGCTACGCCTTTGACGGCTGCCTCTTTCGGCTTGATCTCTGCCACTTGCCGCCGGTTTTCATCGAACATGGCACAGCACCGCTGCACGTAGGACCCCTCAATCACGTGAACCGCTTTTGGATTCCCTTCCGGGGAGCGAATGTGAGCTAAGCACTTCGTATTCAAGAGATTGATGTTTTTCCTTACCGAAAACCTCGGATTTGTTGAAGTCTCACCATCGAACACCAACCAGCTCAGTTTCTGATACACAGTATTAAAGGGTAAGTCTCACAGTGGATATGAAAAAACTATACAACGTACATATAAGGGTTGATTTTTTTCAAAATATAACTTCAAGATTATGATATGGATATCGGAGTCCTTAAGATCAAACACGTAATTCCATTAGACCAAGACTAAAAACGAGCACATAAATCTCAAGATTGATAGTTCACCAGCCACAATAGAATTAGATTGGACAATAACGTACCTTGCGACGGATAGTGAGGAGAGAGCTGCCGGAAGCGTCCATGAGAACAATTTGAGCTTTATTATGGGACATGTAATTGTCAACTCGAAAGACTAGGTTGCCCTTGGCGTCAAACACGGTGAAGCCATCGCAGTTAAATAGCAGCGATTTCTTCCACACGGTCAGCACCGCCGGGGAGCCATTGGTAGAGGGTGGCGCTGCCGCTGGGACGGTGGCTTTTGGGTGTACCTTTCTCATTATGATCAACTTCTGCAACTCCTTTAGAAGATAGAAGAAATAGAGGCGACGACTAGGACTGAGTGGTGGCTGTTCTTGAGACTATATGCAGCTATATATATAGCTATATTATTTGTAAATTATATTCACCAATCAGAAAATCAATAGTAAATACACTTGGCACGTTTTCATTAGAATCAGCACCCTGCTTTTTTTTTTTTACCTGGCCAGAATCCTGTACCTACAACTTTTTTCTTTTAACTTTAGTCAACTTACAAAAGAAACAAAATAAAGAGGTGGGGACGGATATTTAAAGGGAAGTAAAGAACAAAATAGCATCAACAGAAAATGCGTATTTTCAGTATTTTTTTATTTTTTTTTATGAATATACGTTATCATTAGTATGGAATATTAGTCGTAGTATACAAGTTTTGTTGATTTTTCCAATTAAGAAATAGCAATCAAACAAATACAATGCATTTTGGATGTAATAATTAGAGAAAGAAGTTATATATTTTATCGGGTTGAGAAGGGTAATTCGAAATTTCATTATGTCTGAGCGATGTTGGATCTCAAAATCGACATGTATTTATAAGATAATGGCTTCATTGAAATTCGACCGTTTTTTGAACTCTGATACCAAATTGAGTATCAATTTTCAATCTTGTTAAAGCAATATCTCAAATTTCATTAAGAGTCGGTTTGGTACGACTTAAAATCCAATTTAAATTGAAAATATGGTCCTTATTGAGCCTCACCCATCTAATAAAAGTCAACTATAAAGACTATATTTTCAATTTTAATTTGATTTTAATCTCTACCACACACACCATCTATGTCCTTATTTGAAAACTTTTTTTTATACGTACTCATTTTCAACAACTCATTTACACAATAAAATATTCTACGCGTAAATCCTAAAATCACTATTCAAAACATTTTTTTTTTCAAGTAATGATTGTCAAACATGGGCTATGTTAATTATTAATATGCAAATTATGAGAGATTTTATTACGATTAGAGAGGAAAATGGTTTAGGATTAAACAAAGACAAATAAGTTATTAAATCTGCAGAGTGTTTGATGGATATTATTGAGTAAAAAAGTATCTTAAATAGTGATATAATAGGAAATATGTGATTAAAAAGTAAGGAACGGTTATTGATGTGATAGAAAATATTATTTTATTGAAAAATACGTGATTGAAAATGAGTTTTGAAATAATATATTTCAAAAGAACGTGTATCAAACGGGGGCTAATGATAAGTTTGGCAAATAGGGAAGTAGCATAGCTTTGATTCAAAGCCAAAAAATTATGAGAAATTAATTATTTGTTGAAAACATAATATATAATTAATTATGAAATTTGTGGCGGAGGACCAATTCAGGTTTTTGTAGATATTTTGAGTTTTCAAAGTAAAAACTAAAAACCAATCAAATGCAATGGGACAAAACACAATGGGGATTGGGTGGGCGGGCGGACAGGACAGGATTATGATTAGAATCATTAGATATTACAAATTTCAACTGTGTAATAAGAGTATTTATTTGGTAATGACAACGTCAGTTCGCCGTCCCATATAAGACTTCGACTCAATAATTCATTTGATTAATTAATTTTTGCTATGCTTACGCTTCCTATTAGTACTCATTCTATCCTTCCTAATTACCAGATGTAAAGCACGCGTAATATTTATGGATCATGCTACATGTACAATACTGATTGACAACATTGGTCGACAACATCCTACTTGACATCATCATATCCATCCATTTTAAAAAATTGTTTTTTACAATATTTAATTCATTTTGGGGATAAATCCGGTTGCATCCAAATCTTTCATTTTTGTAGACTTTATCAAAATATTTCATTTGTGCCACCTACCGTTTTAAATCTTTAATTTAGTTGCAATACAAGGACAAATGTATGTGTACATCTAGTTTATCATCAGTTGATCAGATTTTATTTTTTATTTTTTATTTTTCTCTTTTAACTAATTTTGATTAATTTTAAAAGAATAAAATGATAAATTTATATTTTTCCCAAAATTGTATTATTCTAATTGTTAATATTTGAGAAATAAACTTACCATTTTACTTTCTTAATATTGATCAAAATTAGTTCAAAGATGTTAAATTTATATTTTTCAAATCAACTGAACCAAAATCGTCCATTTGTCCTTGTGTTATAATTAAATTAAAAGTTTGGAATTAGGATTGTGCTACACAACCATAGGGGACACATAAGGGTGTTCATAATGGATACACGGCACCCTCCTATGTTCACCAATCATTTTTTCTGAAATTATGAGTGACACAAACGAAAGATTTGAGTAAAGTCCGTAAAAAAAAAAAAATTTAAAAAAAATTTATTTAGGACCGCAGTATGTAGAGTTGAGTTTAATAAATAAATTTTAAAGGCTTTGATGATTCTTTAACTAATTATTATACTTTTTCTTTTATACCAACACAAAGAGGTGAGTAGCGAATCCATAAATTTAATTATTCTATTTGCTCGATTCACATTACTTTATTAAAGTATGGAATACGGATAGCCTCTACCAACTATAAGAGGGGAGAAGGCGAGACACTATTGTACTAAAAAAATATTTGGCTAAGTTTAAAAGTTTGTTAAATTTACTTTGTTAAGTAATTTTAATTTTCAAATATATATTTGGATAGAGTTTTGTTCTTATATGCTAAAAAAACTTGTTAACTTTGACAATAAAATTATTTATTTTTTAAAAGTAAATGATGTAGAAAGAAAATTCAATTAATATAAGAAATTATTAACCAATTTTGATCGAATTATCTACCCCAATTCACGAGCACGGAGATGGACGCTGGGGTAAGGTGTCACTAAATTTTTATCGTACCTGGAATTAGATAACTAAATTTCAATTACTTGTAATCGGATCACTGGACTTCAATTTAACGATGATTTAAGTCATTGAAGTTCAATATAACAACAATTAGATCACTCCGTCACTAAATTTTTATCGTACCTGTAATTAGATAACTAAATTTCAATTACTCGTAATTGGATCACTGGATTTCAATTTAACGATGATTAAGTCATTGAAGTTCAATATAACAACATTTAGATCACTCCGTTATTGAGGTGTTAGATGGCGTAACATGAATTGATAACATGATGACCTTCTCCATGTACTTGGGTTAATTGTACTAGCATCACCTAACTTTTACCAAAGTGCAATTAGGTCACTCGACTTCACAAAAACTAAAACACTTCAATTTGACATTATTATTTTCTTTTGTGTTATCTTTTACTACTTGTTTTATATCAACATATTTTTTTAGGGTAAGAATAATCGAAATTTGACGAGAACTACGGTATTTCAGAAAAGACTTGGTAATACAAACTCAAACATCACAACAATGATAGTAGCAATTTTGCAACATTTTGTTACTATGTTTTTAAAAAATAAAACATTTTGCTTCTATGAAAAGTGCACTAAATGAAGTGGAGCCAACACGATTAGTCATCAACCCAAACACAACAACGATTATATCTATTATTTGTTACTATCATAATGCGATTAGTCGCAGTTCAATGATATGATTTCTAACAATTTAAGTTCAGTGATCTACTTTTGGATGAAGCAAAAACTTAGTGACCGCTGATAAAATTAATCCATCGAAGGAACGTGTGCATCAAGATATTTGCTACGAGCAACATGATCTCAACTCGAGAACATATTCTTGAAAGTCGATCGCCAAATACTTTTCTTCTAATTCAATGGACAACTATCAAACATATTGAGATGTGATACCATCACCTCTTGAGGAACCTAGACCTCCAAGAGAAACAATATGTTTGCAACAAAATAATTCACATCTTCATTGATTACCTTGAGAATTTAAATACAAGAAAAGTTTCACATTTTCACCTAAACCCAAGGAGCATATCAGCTCCATATACCTCCATATTTCTCAGCATGTTTAGTAAATTTTAATAAAAGTTGATAAAATATTTCCGTAACATGTGTTGTTAATATTTTGACTTGATTGTTTTATCAACTTTTTTAACTAAACCAAATATTACTGCTAACATAATACAACCACTCATAACTATCTTAGACTAATTCAAACATATAAACATTAAAGACAAATATTGCCCATGTTTGAGTCAAATTAAAAATTTTCATTTTCATTCTTTTACTCATTTTCAACCACACATTTTTCAATAAAATAATGTTTTTCATCACATCAATAACTTTTATTTCTTTTTCAACCACACATTCTCCATCAATCTACTATTCAAAAATACATTTTTTCAAAATAATGTGGCTCAAACACACGTATTGTAACATGCAAATATATTTGGAGAAAGCATCAAAGAAGAACATACGCATCTTTTCTAACACCAAACGCGTATGTGCGTGCATCATAAAAGCACTGCCGACAGTGGCCGCACAAGAAGAGAGAATATATCCAAGTGATTGTTAGAGCCCACCATCACCATCAGTTCTCTGTTATTGTCAGTAGGATGACAATGTCGGTCAAACTGCACAATCTCATCTGGTTAGATTACACGACTCAACCACGTTAACTAGCTGGAACCCTACCATTTTTTTCCCCCTTACTTTATTCTTCAAAGTGGGCCGATGAATATGAGGATGATAAGCATAGAAAGGGTGACTACAGGAACTATACAGACGTGGAGTTTCATATATGGTTGTTTGCTTTGAAGTTCTTATGATGTATAATCTGTTACTATTCTGATGCTTAAGTTAAAAATGCACTTAAAAGGTGTTTTGTGAGGAAATTATAATGCGTTGGTGCAAGCAGAATAGTAGAATTGCGTGTGAACGCGAATGAAATAGACAGTCACTATTTACACGGGTAGAATAGCATATGGAACACATTTCATGTTTGATAATGGAGCATGATTTCCCCAGTGGGGTATGTCTTGGAATATCGTACCTACTTTGTTCATATCCTAAGCTACTCTTCTTATTGGTTCACGCAATTTTGAACATTGTTTCATTTTGTTTTGAATTGAACCAATGATTTTTTTTTTGATAATAGAACCAATAGTTTTTTTTTTTTTTTTTTTGTTCTTAAGATGTGAAACCAAACCGAAATCGAATCATTCGGTTTCGGATTGGTTTGATTTGGTTTTAATTCCATTACTTAATGGTGTGTTTGATTCACATTATTTTGGAAGAATATATTCTGTAATATCATATTGATAGAGAATGTATGCTTGAAAAAAGAAGGAAAAGTTATTAATGCGATGGAAAATATTATTTTATTAAAAAAATGTGTGATTGAAAATGAGTAGAAAAATGATGATGAAAATTTTAATATGTACCAAACAGTGTATAAATTTTCAAATGATAACGCAATTTAAAATATATGACTATATTCATAAGTTGATAACATATGCCTATATTTATAAAAAAAAAATCACAACAAAATATTCAGCAAATTCAACTTCAAATTATGAATCGTCAAATGAAATATAGTACATGTATGCTACTAGACGGAATCTTATTAAAAATGGGAGCTTATGGATTATAGTTCGGGTCAATATGAAATTATTACCCCATGCTCATTCTATATTTTCTCCTTGTAATAAAATATCGTCTAATAATAATAATAATTCACTAATATAGACGAATGATTCTAACAACAAAAGTTGAATTTTTGGTGTGATTTACTGACTTGTAAAAAAAAAATATATGTATATAAAAAACTAATAAAAATTTAGTTTGGTTCTTGATTCTAAGAACCAAAATTGTTATTTTTTTTTTTTTTTTTGTAGAACCAAATTGAACCGATCGATTTGATTTGATTGGTTTTTTTTTTTTTTTTTTTCCCCATCCCTAAGATTCGTAGTATTGCAAGAGTTTGGAACAATCAATTCAATTCATCTTAATTGAAAGTACAAGTTTGTCTCGTTTTGATAGTTGGTCTTTGATCACATGGCATGCCATACGAGTCATGATCACTACAAACAGATAATCTCTTGGTCTGCCTGCCAAATGCGCCACTTCATAGTCGGTTTTTTAGGGCAATGTTGCATAAACTGAAGAGTCATATCACATAGTAATTGGACGTTAGTTAACTGATTTTAGCTTCGTTTTCTTAATTTAATACTTTTCAATCTCAATGTTAATGCATAGTATCTAACATAAACATTCACCAAATATCTCAAGAAAAATTAAACGAAAGCTCTACTGACAATAGAAGATTATAGAAGAAGAAAAGGGTTTAAATTATCTTTGTCGGTAAAGAAGAAAAGATGATTTGGTCTCGCCATATGCTATCAATTGTCGGTTTTTCTCAATCCAGTTGTATTTTGGTGCAACTATTTTTCGTCCTTACCATTTCTTCTATCTTATTTTCCAAAGTCAACCGCCCCATGTCAATTGTGAATCTTCAAGGAAAATATGGACACGTGACCAAAAGTATGATTTTTTTTTTAAATGTCAATCAAACAACGTAAAAGTAGGAAATTATGTGGAAAATACTAACAATCAATTAGAGTGCGTTGATTGGTATAGAAAATATATCCTAAAAAGGAAATATTTTCTTTATTTTGAGGAAAACAAAAATATACTCCCCCAAAGAAAATGTTTTCTTTAAAAACAAGAAAAATTAGACATATTTTTAGAAGTTGAAAAATATTTTTCATAAAAAAAAAATAGCAATTAAACACTTCAAAGTACAAGTTGGAAAACTGACATTTTTCATGAAAAGTAAATGCAATCAAATACACTCTTATTGTTTTATGTTGGAAAGTAACTTGACATGGGTGTGATATTGGTCGCATTTTCTAAATGGTCACGTCAAAGTTACCATTAACCACATAAGTCTAACTTATTCTTTATTGAGGAAATTACATCATATCAGAATTTTAAACTTTCAATTTCAAAATTCAGATTTACAAGTTTTTATTTCAAAAATAAGACGATAATTAAAATTTTAAAATATTAATAATTATATTACAAAATTAAATATACATATTCATTCTACCCAACTATACACACCAAAACCCTAATTATTTCATTTTTTATCTTCCCTCTCTATAATCGTCTCTCTACCTCACTGTATCCCACTCTCTCTCTTCTCTCTCGATCCCCTTTTCTCTACCTCATCGTCGACGCCAGACAAGAAGACGCTCGAGCAGCGTTGCTTGAGATCTCGCATCGCCGTCAGTTCTGGCCGTCTTCGCCTACACTGAGCGATCTGTTGCGCAACCGCATGGTGGTGGCGGCGGTTCAATGGTGTTGGTGGCGCTGGTGTGTTGTTGCGTTGTGGGGCTTCATTGGTGGTGGCATCGATGCATCTATATAGGGTGGGCTGTGTTGATGGCGAGGTGGTGGTGGTGGCATAGATGTTGGGTGCAGATGGTGGTCACGGTAGTGGTGGCGTTGACGGTAATGGATTTGATGAAGTGGTGGTTGTGTTAGCATCG
Source organism: Fraxinus excelsior (assembly GCA_019097785.1). Classification (NCBI taxonomy): domain Eukaryota; kingdom Viridiplantae; phylum Streptophyta; class Magnoliopsida; order Lamiales; family Oleaceae; genus Fraxinus; species Fraxinus excelsior. The sequence continues at coordinate 20,033,634 of CM032632.1, forward strand.
GTGATGTGGGCGGTGTTGGTGAGGTTGTGGGGTGTTGGATATGGAGGTGGATGTGGTTTTGTTGGTGTTGGCGGCGACGTCGATAGGTTTGTCGAGGTGGTGGTGGAATGGTGTGATGATGTGGTGGTGTTTTCTGTGATATGTTGATTAGTTTAAGGTGGTTGTGTTGCTGTCAGGAGGTGGTGGTGGTTCTAGCGGAGAAGGTGGCGGTGGTGCTGCTGGAGTGAGTGATGCGGTTGTAGTTACAAATCATTTGGTTGATTGTGACTATTAAATTGATTAATCTGTGACGAATAAACAATACGTGACCAATGAAAAGATAAATTGTGATCAATAAATAATATGTGACCTATTTTTTTATTTTTATTTTTTTGATCGATAATTTAACAATTTGTGATTATCTACTAAGTTGTGATTTATAATATTTGTGATTTCTGATCGATAAATAAATTGTGACGTATAAGTTTTTTATTTATGATCGATGAACAAATTGTGACTTATAAAATTTTCGAATTGTGATCGTAAAATAATTTGTTACATATAAAAATTATGATTTGTGATCAATTAATAATATATGACCAGTTATATAGAATTTGTGACCAAATCATATGGAATTGTGATATTAATATATTTAATTAATAAAATATATGTTTGATTAATTAATTTATAATTTTTTTAAAAAAAATATGAGATTTGAAAATTTAAACCTTAAAAAATTTGAAATTTTAAATTTTAAAAGCAACAATGTAGAAAATTGTGCTAGCTGGACAAGTTGCGCAGTTGTTGATATTTCATGCTTCTTGATCCAATCGTCATGAAATTTGGGCAAAACATTCACAACCCATTGATCTTAAGATCCAATGGTTAAGATCAACATCTAAGGGTTCATCCAAGAGAAATATCTGTATGAGATGTAGCAAATTTTGATGAGATCTTTCATCATTGATTTTTGAGTAAATATTCCAAGATTAATTTTTCTTGAGGAGAGTTGTGTTTGGGTTAATTGCAATAATTGCTCTTCAGAGATTCTGTCTTGGGTATGCGAAGGTTTATTATGGTTGTGCCAAGAACTGCTTGAATTCTTGATATTTACTGTGCTAAGAATTGTGGATTTTTTTTTATGTTTGTTGTGCTAGAAATAGGTTGAATTCTTGATATTAGTTTTGCCTCTAGTATTGACTAGAGAGACTGAGGGTTTCCATCTCTGTTAGATGTTGACCTTGTCAAGACGTGTTCTTGATGTAGTATTTGTTAGCCTCGTGTTATCAAGATTAAAAAAAAAATTGTACTCGTTATAGTTAATTATAATGGAAGACTATTCGAAGTTGAACCGTAACTGTAAGCATATTATCGAACCATATTAAACCCTTATTTGGTAGATTTTAATCTAAACCTAAGTCAACAATAATTTTCACTAAATATTTTATGAATCCCACAATTTTTCAACTACATATTTCATCAAATCTATCAAAATATGCTAAAAACTTGATTTTATCCACCAAACAAGAGCTAAGTAATTTTTTTAGCCCTATTATGTTCAAAAATGTATTTTGCAATAGTGTTATGACGGAAAATGTGTGATTAAAAAATGAAGATTTTTTTTGGATTTGCCTGTATTATTATTTTATTTAAGAATGCATGGTTGAAATTAGATTAAAACTACGTTTGACACCCATTTTTTTTTTTTTCATTCTCATTTTTTTTTCTCTTTCTTCATTTCAACCATACATTCTATCAATAAAATAATATTACACATAAACTCAAAAATTCTCCTTACTTTTTAACCACAGATTCTTCCATCAATCAATATTCAAAAACCAAATTTTCTTCCAAAATGAGTGTCAAACATAGGCTAAATCATCGTAGAAGAATGCATTTTAATTAAAAAAAAAAAAAAGGAATCCTACGTGGAGTACAAGAAATCAACGCACTTGTTCTTGACAGGAAGTACTATACTGTGCCTTTTTGGTGATTTAGGAACATGGCATGTGAGTCATAATCTCTTTCTCTTAGCTTTCCGACCCAAGGCGGCACTTTGTTTGTACAGACCCTTTAATTCACGTGATCATTTGACTTGTCTTAAGGCGGCTTTTTGTTAGTACAGACCCTTTAATTCATGTGATCATTTGACTTGTCTTCTCAGAATGATTCGAGATCCACGTAGTGTTTGCCTACTGTTCTAATTGTTTTACAATCATGTTGAAAGGAAAATTGGGGCACAGTGACGCAATGTACCAATGGGCTGAAAGAGTTGGCCCAGTTGGAATTTAATTGAAGTGGAAATTACACATTTCCCTACTTTTGGAGAACCAAGTTCTAAAATCAGATTTCATCTTTTAATGTTCAAAAATCAGATGTTTTAAATATATATACAAATTTTTTTTATCTTTAATTAAATAATAATAATAATAATAATAATATATATTATATATACAAATTTCACCCCCTAAACCCTAAAAATCATTTCACTCTCGTCTCCCGCCTCTCTCTCCTCCCGCCTCCTCTCTGTCTCTTTCTCTCACTGTCTCCCTCTCTTGTCTCTTTCTTCTCACAGCCTCCTCTCTCCGTCACCGTCGGTGCCGACCAGATGACGGTGTCCACAATGGGGAAGGAGAAATTGAGGTCCGGCCACCGCACGAGCGCAGCCAATCGCCGCGGTTCGAAGCTGCTCAAACTTATCACCCTCTCCTCTCCTCCACCGCTGCCGCCTCCTCCCTTCTCCTCTCCATCCCCTCCCCTCCCCTCGCCGCCCCTCCAGCAATCGCTGCTGGGAAACCAGCAGCGATTTGCTTCGGCGATTTCGCTGCTGGGCGATTTCACTGCTGGGCTGGGACAGAGGGCGGTGGGGGATTTGGTGGTTGTGATTCGTTGGTGTGATTGGTGGCGGTTTTGTATATTTGTTTTGTAGATCTGGCAGTGGTGTGGCGTGGTGGTGCTGTGGGTATGGTGTGTTGTGTGCGGTGGTGATGTTTGCGTAGGTGGTGGAGGTTGTGACACTGGTGGTCCACGTAAACGGAGATGGAGGTGGTGTGATGATGTTGGTGCTGGAGATTGTGACCTGAGCTGTGACGTGGGCTGAGAACTTGTGACGTGCATTGTGACCTAGGCTGTGAACATGTGACTTTGGCGGTGGTGGGGCGATTTTGTAGTAGTGCTGGTTGCTGGATGTTAGGGTGAGTTGGTGTTGGTGAGGGCGACTATGGCTGTAACCTGACCTGTGACCTGGGCTGTGATTTGTGACCTGAGCTATGCCATGGGTTGTGAACTTGTAAAGTGCACTGTGACCTGGAATGTGAACTTGTCCGTGGCTTTGAACTTGTGACTTGGGCTGTGACTTGAAATATAAAACTACGACCATGATTTGAATTTCAAACAATTTTGAACAAATAAAATATCAGATTAAACAACACTAAAGTCTCCTATCTATTACATATTCATATTTAATATTTAGACTGTAATTTAACCATCAAATGCGGACGATGTGCTGATAGTGAGCCCTATCATGATATCAATCATTATAAATTAAGAATAATGCTCTGTGACCTGGACTGTGACTTGTGACTTATGACTTGTGACCTGGGTTGTGACCTGAGTTGTCGTCGGAATATTCGCCGGAGTTGGAACAATCACCGAAATCGGAGCAGTCGTCGGAATAAATTGACGGCGGAATGGTCATCGGAATATTCATTAGAATCGGAACAGTCGACAGAAAATGTCGCCGGAATGCTCGCCGGAGCAGTCACCGGAATGCTCGCCGGAGTAATCGCCGGACGGTCATCGGAGGTGGTGGAGGTGTGTGGGTGGGTTAATTTTATATATATATATATGTGTGTGTGTGTGTGTGTGTGTGTGTGTGTGTGTGTGTGTGTGTGTGTGTATATGTTAAAATATCTGATTTTTGAAATGTAAAAGTTGTTTTGATATTTTTGAAATAGGGTAAAGTAAATGTAGGAGAAATGAATTTTTCCCTTAATTGAAAGCCCAACAACTGATTTGTTTTACAATGGTGCAGAGACGTGTTTTGGAAAGGGGAGACTGAAATCGTGTTTTACTTACCCTTTTTTAACTGAACGGTCCGGATGTCACCAAGTGTAACCTCCATCACCATTGGATTGGGGACCTTATAGAGACTCCTATAAATCCGTTTCTAGGGTTCGATTATTTCACTTGGCTTCGAGATTCTTCTTCTCTATTTTTCTCTGCGCCGCTCTCGAGTTTTCTTCTTCTTTTGTGAAATCAAATATTCTCATTTGATTTTCTGTTTTTCTCTCAAAGTTGTGTAATCTTTAGTGATTACCTGAGTAGAATTTGTTCTTGTGTGAACTATAGTATGGGTTCCCGTGTGTACCTTGTACTACAAAGAGAGAACTCATATTTGTGATATCAAAGGGTCCCGTCTAAGTGCTATACTTTGTATTTCTTACTTTGGGGTCTGATTCAAGCATAGTGGTGTTCAATCTTGTGTGATTGAAGCACAAATCTGTTGAGATTTTGGCATGTGGCCTTGAATAAAGATAAGTTCCATTTTTCTAGATTATTCTGTCCATTTATTGCAGCTTAAATAGTGCTCAGCTAGTGCAGTTTTTTTATTCTGGCAATTTACTTAGTGATTGTTCAGATTTGTACAGATTCTTAAGTTTATTTACTGTTCATAATTTCAGATTCTTGAGTTTCTGATTTCACATATATTTTATTGACTTGTAAACTAATCATAGTGAACTCCTCTCAACAGTGATATCAGACCGACTGGAAGGAGTTCTTGATGCTTGTTGGGCTCAATCTTGAAATTGATACCGTGTTCTTAAGTTGGGCTGCTTGCTTTCGTGAAACCCCAAAATTATAGGGGCTTGGTGAGATCTTTTCATTATTTGAATTTTTTTCTCGATTCTATCAAGCTGTTTATATTGTGTTGGGTGTTTTTTAATCGATTGGGTGTCTGGCCTTGTGTGGTTACACTGCCCTCTTGGTTATACTTTCTTGTTTTCAAAGACTCCTCGTAATTCCTTTGTTCAGAAACCTAGAGTTGTCTGGAATCTTAGGGTTTCTTGGATAAAAGTAGAGATTCTTGATAATCTTGATTTTCTGAAAATCATTTTGCAGTATTATATAAGCTTGATTGAATTCTAATCTGCATTACAAGTTGTTTGTTGGTGTCTAACTGAACTGCATACATCCATTTCATTCATAATGGTAAAATTTGAAATGAAAGTTTTTAATGGCAAATGAGACTTTAGTTTCTGGCGCTAGAAAATGAGAGCTCTTTTACTTCAACAAAAATGTGCTAAGGCTATTGATGAATCATGGCCTATTGATCTTGAATCTAGTAAGGTGACTGAACAAGATGAAACTGCATGGAGTACTGGTTTCTTGCATTTGTCTGACAATGTGATAAGATAAATTGGTGAGATTAAGACTATTGCTGAATTGTGGAAAAAATTGGAGAAAACTTATTTGAATAAAGTTATGCCAAATAAGGTTTATCTCCTAAAACAGTTTTTTGGTTTTAAACTTGATCCATCTCTTGACCTTGATGCTAATATTGATATATTCAATAGATTAACTCGTGACCTAACCAACTGTGATGAGAAACTCTCAGATGGGCAGTTGGCTATGGTTTTATTGAATTCAATTGGTGACAAATATAAAGATGTTAAAAGTGCAATTGAATATGAGAGGGACACTCTTACTGTTGATGTGATCATTAATGTTTTAAGAACAAAAGAGTTAGAGTTAAAATTTGATAAGAGAGAACTTGTTAGTGGCATTAATTTGATGATGAAGTCCAAGTTTAATCCCAAAAATGGTAATTTCAACAAAAAATCTAGACATAAGAAAAAGGGCAACTTTAAGGACAAAAATAAAATGAAGGCCAAAGTGAAAAAGTGTTTCTATTACCTAGAAGAATGTCATTTTATTAAAGAGTGTCCTAAAAGATTTTCTGACTCTAAAAATAAGTCTAAAAATGATGGTGTGACTACTTTGGCTTATAATGATTCTAATGTTGATGAAGTTTATGCGGCTGTTAGTTGTCCACCTAGTCAAGAGTGGATTCTTGACTCCGGTTGCACCTACATATGTGTCCTAATAAGGAATGATTTACTGATTTTGAAAATGTAACTGGTGGTAAGATTTTAATGGGTAATCACATGACATGTCAAGTAAAAGGTGTGAGAACTATCACTTTAAATTTAAAAGGGATAATAAGTTGATCTCTGAAAAGACTAGATATGTTCCTGATTTGCAAAGAAATCTGATTTCCTTAGAGGTTTTAGATGACTTTAACTATGACATTGTGATCAATAAGGGATACATTAAAATCTTGAGGGACTCTTAGCTGATTGTAGAAGTCTCCAAGAGACATGGCATTTACATTTTGCAAACGAAAATTTTTTTGGAGTCCACTTCAGCAGTAATCTTAGTTCCAGATGATAAGTCACAAATATGGCACAAAAGATTGGGCCATATTAGTGATAAATGTCTTCAGATTTTGAAAAAACAGGGTGCTTTTGGTAAAGATAACATTGAAAAATTGAGTTTTTTTACTATTGCATTTTAGGAAAGCATAATAGATTACATTTCCTGTCTGGAAAGCATAAATCTACTTCCATACTTGAATATTTGCATGCTGATTTGTGGGGACCAGCAACCGTGAGTACACATTCTGGTTTTAAATATTATTTGCTTGTCATTGATGATTTTTCAAGGAAAAATTAGACTTTTTTGCTAAAACCAAAATCTGACACATTTAATATTTTTAAAGAATGAAAACTTTTAATTGAAAACCAAACTGATAAGAAAATTAAAGTTTTGAGGACTGATAATGGTTTGGAATTCTACAATTATGAGTTTGATGAATTGTGCAAATTATCTGGCTGATGTGCAAATGAACAGTCACACACACACACACTATAACAAAATGGCTTGGCTGAAAGAATGAATAGTATCATTCTTGATAAAGTGATATGCATGTTGTTGTGTTCTGGCCTGCCTAACACTTTTTGGGGTGATGCAATTAAAACTGCTAGTTATCTGATAAATAGATGCCCTTCTAGTGCTATAGATTTTAAGATCCTCGAGGAAAAATGGAGAGGAAAACCAATTGATTTTAGTAACTTGAGGGGTGTTGGGTGTGCAGCTTTTTGGTGTGCTGTCGTAGGCACCCAAAAATAGTCCTTAAACCTCTAAAACTAATGTAGCAGTGGAAGTAAGGGTCGATCCCACGAAGAGTGTGTAATTCAATAGTTTATGCTTCGTACAATGATTTGGGGGTTTTTTATATGCAAACAATTGTAAATAACACAATTAATAACTATGAAAACTAAATTAACGAAAACAATCAAAAGACTAACCTTAGTCCAATTCGATATCCACCTTCGGAAATCCACAATTGATCATAGATGCAAGAATAATTCAATTCATATCTTGAATATTCACCGTTGGAATAATTTTCCTATTTCTCCTTAATTTTAGTTAGTTAGAAACCAGCGTTCTAATTAACCCTAATTATTAAATAACCCCAGACCAGCGCTCAAGATTCAATTTAATAACAGCTTTAAACAATAGAGAAATCGATGAACTAGATAACACAAACACCAGCGGCTGCATTCAATCTATTTAAATATTCTTCTTAAAATTCAATAACCTTTATCGCAGAAAATTATCAAATCCTAGTGCTTCACAAGTTAAAGGGATCAAACAATTACGAATTTGATATTTAACTCAGCGGTAGATTGCAACGAATGATAAACTAGTAGACCTCCTAGTAATTAAACATAACAATCATGGAAATAAGTGCAGAAAAATATTCAATACACAAAAATATGAATTAAATTAAGAAAAACTATTTAGATCTCACGATATGTGGTTCCGAGGTTTCAATCTCCTTCGATCAAGTGTAAAAGTTTAATTACAATTCATGAATCTAAGAGAAAAATAGAGAAGAATAATATTGTAGAGGTTCTCCCTAGATCTATTTATACTTCCCTACATGTTCTTGGCCACTTTTGGAGTCTTTTTCTCGAGTTTTTGCGGCCCAAACAATAAAAACCTAAAATCTGTGGCGGCGCTTGAGCGCTATAGGAGAGCTCTTGAGCGCTAGAAATCTGTCCACTTTGCGTCTGATTCAGTATTTTTATCATAACTTCCTCTTCCGATATCTGATTGAGACGATTCAAGATGGGTTAGAAATATAATTCAAAGGGCTACAACTTTTATTCAGAGACCATCTTCAAATTAGATCGTTTACCATGTCCAAAATTGGTCTCAATATGATGTTAAAAATCGATGCAAAACTTTTCAGCTTGAAAGTTGATATGTGAAAATGTCTTGACCATATTTCATCCCTTTGAATCCTTTCTTCATTCAATTGACCTCTAACACTCTCGAATCTTCATCACAAGGTTAGAAACAAGTTTAGAATATTTGCACTTTAGTCCTTGAACTTTCACTTTCTTCCATTTTGGTCCATTTTCACATATTTCTTCCAAATTACGCCATATCCATAGAATTACCACCTAAATCAAAATATGAGCGTAATGAGTACATTTTAGCACAAAATAATCATACGAGCACATAAAATAAGGAGGGAAAAATATGTATTTTACATTCCTATCAAATTCCCCCACACTTAGCTTTTGCTCGTCCTCGGGCAAAACTCAAATTTGATTCCCCAAAAACACCAGGTCATAATGCCAAGAATATAGAACCATCAAACTTTTTTCAAAACACATAAAATATCATGAATAAACATCACACACAACTCATTACCAATTAGCGAGCATGTTCATATGAAGATGGAGTAAACTAAACATATAGACCCTCACGGATATAAGCACTCAACTCTCATGTGTTTAAAAGGGTAAGTGTTTCACTCAAATTCATTACAATGGAGATGTTCTACCATATGCTTGCATATCTTTTCACTCGCCACCACTTAGATCACATGCTTTACAAGAATCATAAGGACTTTTCAAAGGTTGTAATGTGGTTTATGGTCATATTAGGATATGTGACTCAAGAGCCATCAAGACTGGTAGAGTAAAGATAAATAGACTTAGCTTGAACATATACATAAAACATGTAAACCAACCACTCCACATGATAGCTTCATCGTTTTTGCATCTATCTCACACAAATCGAACTCCTTTTGAGATGTAGGAAGAGTTATGAATATATATCTTTTTATCATTAAAATCACTCTCCTTTATCACTTATTTTTTTTTATTTTTCTTCAATCATTCATTTTTTTCTTCTTCTTGCGTTTTTCTTGCACAATGTAAACTTCAAATTATACACCAATAATGGAACTCCCCGAATTGACATAGAAAATTTGTTCCAATTTACCAATAATAGCACTGCCATAAATCTTGATACCCCCCACACTTATTTTCTTGCATACCCACACTTCTCATGATATTCAACGATACTCCACTAGCTTTAAGGCTTGGGTAAAAATATTATTTTTCCAGTTTAAAGCTTGTAATGTGAGTTTATACAAAGAAAAGGCAATAAGGCTCAAATGAGCTCAACAATGAAAAATTCAATTACAAGGTTGGCTATTTGGCTAATGAAGCTCATTTATGTAACAAAGATGGCCTTAATCATGTTCGTGCATTCATGTAACAATGTGATCTTGAAGAGAATCAAGGCAGGTTCTAGAGAAACAAAACTATGGAAGAATATCCCACACGAAAAGAAATAATGAGACTGTTATGGATGTATCAGTCTAAAGGCTCAAAAATCTCACCGACTTTTGTCTACAGAATTTAGTTACTATCATCCTCAAAAAAAATAACTCCACTAATCAACTCTAAGTTGGAGGATTATTCATTCAATCATGTTATGAGTTCTTCAAAAGCCTAATTAATTCCAGCAAATTACATACACAACCAAAAATCTTTTAACCTCAACTTCTCTTCTTGAAAAATCATGCACATTTGTGTTTTCTTTTAAAAAAAATTAACTCACTCAATATAAATGCAACCTAAATCCCTCCCCCACACTTAAAACTTACATTGTCCACAATGTAAGGTCTAATGCAAAGAAAAGGACAAATATAACTAAAATTAAAAATGGAATGCGAAAAATAAAAAATAAATGATAAAGGAACGAACTCCCCTTGGGTTGCCTCCCATGCAGCGCCTTTGTGTATGGTTTTAGGCTCGACTCAATGTTTCCTTATTCAGCCCTGGTCTATCATGGTTGGCTTCGATCTTTCTTGCGATGTACCAAGTTCAATGGGAATGATAACTAGCAGTGTTCCTCCACCTCCATGGAATACATACTTGTAGTGACTAGGGTGAGACTTCAAATCCGAAATGAAAGTCTGCGAAACAGAAGATAGAGACTTCTCATTAGAAACTGGTAATACAAAACAAGAACTGGTACCTGACTTTGGAAGAGCATTTAATGCTGCCATAGTTCTTTGTAACTCAGTGTTTAAGGCCAGCTCATCTTTTTCCTTCCCAAGATGTTCAATATTGACAACTTTCCATTCTTTTGTAGCAACAAATTCAAAAACATCATGTGCTAATTGATCAATCACATCAATAAAATGAACATGGTTATTATTACATGGATGTGTCATAGAATCATAAATATTAAGTGTAATAGTTTTATCATCAAATTCCATGGTTAATGTGCCATTATGAAAGTCCATTTTAGTTTTGGATATCCTTAAGAACGGTCTTCCTAACAAAATAGGGAGAGTTTGATTACTACTGCCCATGTCAAGCACATAAAAATCAGCAGGAAAAACTAATTCATTAACTTTCACAAGAACATCCTCAACTACCCCCTTAGGATAGGCATTAGATTTATCAGCTAGTTGAATTATCACACCAGTGTCAATTAAATGTCCTAGTTTCAAGGAAGTGTATACAGAATATGGCATGACATTAATAGATGCTCCGGAATCTAACATGACCTTCTCAAACTTAGTATTGCCTATCATGCAAGGGATAGTGAACATACCTGGATCCGTGCACTTTGCAGGAAGTTTCTTTTGAATTATTGCAGATACCTGTTCTCCAACTTTTACCCTTTCAATCCCTTTCAATTTCTGTTTCCTTTTACTTGTGCACAAGTGTTTCAAAAATTTAGCATAACGAGGCACTTGTTTAAAAATATCTAAAAGTGGAATATTTACCTCACATTTACTAAAAATTTCATGCAGCTCATCATGATCTCGTTCATATTTCCTAGATCCTACTAAAGCTTGAGGAAAAGGAGGTACACATTTATAATCAAAAAGAGGTAGAAACTTACGCTCAGTTACCTCAGTATCGTTAGGAGCACTCTTTTTTGCTGTGATATATTCCTTATTTTCTTCCATCGATGATGTAGGGCTACCTTCACTGGAGCTTCAATCTCCGCCCCACTCCTCAACGTGATTGCACTCACATTTTCTTTTGGATTTATCACTATTTGAAATGTCAATTTTCCCGTATTCTGTGACTCCAACCTACTGATCGCGTTAGCCATTTGACTCATTTGATTCTCCAAACTTTGAATGCTAGCCCTTCTCTCCTGTTGAAATTGTAAAGTGTTAGTGGCAAGAGATTTAACAATATCTTCTAAAGACATACTAGAGTTAGAAGTTTGGCCATGTTGATGTTTAGGAGGGTATGACTGATTATATTGCTGGAAATCTGCCAATTTTGATTCATAGGTTGATTCACTTGTCGATTCTCATAACTAAGATTTGGATGATCCCTCCATCTTTGGTTGTACGTGTTTGAATATGGATCATAATTCCTTTGTGGTTGTCCATGAGAGCTACCGACTGCATTTACATGTTCAATGGATTCTTCTTGAATTGTTGGGCACATATCGGTTGGATGGCCTACCAATGAACAAATTCCACAAGTCTTTGCTGTTTGCATAGTACCTACAGCCATTTGACAAATAAGAGTAGTTAGGCTCGCAAGTTGTTATTCAATGGATGAAACATTTACCTCATTAACATGTGTAGATGACATGTCGAATCTAGTGCCAAATTGTTGAGAATTGACGACCATATTTGCAATCAAGTTTCTTGAGTAGAAGATCGAGTTATGGGCATAAACTATCAAGGAAACTAAAAAAATATGAAAAATAAGTTAAAAAGAAACTAGAATATGAAAAATAAATAAAATTCTATGTTAAAACTCCTAAAAACAATAAATTGTCTAAAAATTATGATTTTTTGATTTTTTTTTCGAAATAAAATAAACAACTAAAGAAGTACAAAAATAAATTAACACCACTCCCCGGCAACGACGCCAAAATTTGGTGTGTTGTCGTAGGCACCCAAAAATAGTCCTTAAACCTCTAAAACTAATGTAGCAGTGGAAGTAAGGGTCGATCCCACGAAAAGTGTGTAATTCAATAGTTTATACTCCGTACAATGATTTGGGGGTTTTTTATATGCAAACAATTGTAAATAACACAATTAATAACTATGAAAACTAAATTAACGAAAACAATCAAAAGACTAACCTTAGTCCAATTCGATATCCACCTTCGGAAATCCACAATTGATCATAGATGCAAGAATAATTCAATTCATATCTTGAATATTCACCGTTGGAATAATTTTCCTATTTCTCTTTAATTTTAGTTAGTTAGAAACCAACGTTCTAATTAACCCTAATTATTAAATAACCCCAGACCAGCGCTCAAAATTCAATTTAATAACAGCTTTAAACAATAGAGAAATCGATGAACTAGATAACACAAACACCAGCGGCTGCATTCAATCTATTTAAACATTCTTCTTGAAATTCAATAACCTTTATCGCAGAAAATTATCAAATCCTAGTGCTTCACAAGTTAAAGGGATCAAACAATTACGAATTTGATATTTAACTCAGCGGTAGATTGCAACGAATGATAAACTAGTAGACCTCCTAGTAATTAAACATAACAATCATTGAAATAAGTGCAGAAAAATATTCAATACACAAAAATATGAATTAAATTAAGAAAAACTATTTAAATTTCACAATATGTGGTTCCGAGGCTTCAATCTCCTTCGACCAAGTGTAAAAGTTTAGTTACAATTCATGAATTTAAGAGAAAAATAGAGAAGAATAATGTTGTAGAGGTTCTCCCTAGGTCTATTTATACTTCCCTACATGTTCTTGGCCAATTTGGAGTCTTTTCTCGAGTTTTCGCGGCCCAAACAATAAAAACCTAAAATCTGTGGCGGCGCGCGGCGCTTGAGTGCTATAGGAGAGCGCTTGAGCGCTAGAAATCTGTCCACTTTGCGTCTGATTCAGTATTTATATCATAACTTCCTCTTCCGATATCTGATTGAGACGATTCAAGATGCGTTAGAAAGATAATTCAAAGGGCTACAACTTTTATTCAGAAACCATCTTCAAATTCGATCGTTTACCATGTCCAAAATTGGTCTCAATCTGATGTTGAAAATCGATGCAAAACTTTTCAGCTTGAAAGTTGATATGTGAAAATGTCTTGGCCATATTTCATCCCTTTGAATCCTTTCTTCATTCAATTGACCTCTAACACTCTCGAATCTTCATCACAAGGTTAGAAACAAGTTTAGAATATTTGCACTTTAGTCCTTGAACTTTCACTTTCTTCCATTTTGGTCCCTTTTCACATATTTCTTCCAAATTACGCCATATCCATAGAATTGCCACCTAAATCAAAATATGAGCGTAATGAGTACATTTTAGCACAAAATAATCATACGAGCACATAAAATAAGGAGGGAAAAATATGCATTTTACATTCCTATCACTTTTGCACACCAAACTGAAGGTAAATTGAAACCTAGAGCTCTTAAGTGTTTTTTTTGGGCTATGGAGAAGGGGTTAAAGGCTATAAACTATGGGTGAGAAAGCTTAAAGGCTATAAGGTCATTATAAGTACAAATGTGGTATTTAATGAAGATGACATGCCCTATTTTAAGTCTGGACAGCAACCTGCAGACCTTTTAGACATCCCTGAACAATCTGAAAATGTGAGAAAAGGGGTTGAGATTGAGGTGGAGAAATCTGGGGATGATTTAAATCAATTTGCCCCTCAAAATGGTGAGGAACCTGAAGCTGAAAATGAACCTGTTGAGATTCCCGAGGTTGATTTACAACCTGAACAACCCCTAACTGATTACCAACTTGTTAGGGATAGGGAAAGAAGGGTTATTAGACCTCTAGCTAGGTTTGAAGATGATGTTTCCTTGCTGCCATATCATGATATGCTTGAGGAGGAACCTGAATCCTATGAGGAAGCTTTAAGTAGCAAAGATTCCAAACAATGGCTTGCAGCCATGCAAAATGAAATGGAATCTCTCCACAAAAATAAAATATGGATTTTGGTAAAAAGATCGGAGGGTAAGAGGGTTGTGGATTGAAAATGGATTTTTAAAATAAAAAGAAGTGAACAAAGTGAGAATGACATGAGATACAAAGCCCGTTTGGTAGCAAAAGGTTTTACTCAAAAAGAAGGGATTGATTTCAATGAAATTTTTTCACCCGTAGTAAAGTTTACTATAGTTTGTGTCATTCTTGCTTTGGCCACTCAATTTAATTGAGAGTTGGACCAATTAGATGTAAAAACTAATTTTCTAAATGAAGATTTAGATGAAACAATTTACATGAAACAACCTAGAGGATTTGAAGTGAACAAGAAATTTGACTTAATATGCCTTCTTAAGAAATCTCTATATGGCTTAAAACAAACTCCAAGAAAATAGTATAAAAAATTTCACAATTTTATTCTTGGACTTGGGTTTAAGAGAAGTAACTTCGATACTTGTCTTTATTGTAAGGGTCAAGGTGAAGCTAATTCACTTTACCCACTTCTTTATGTGGATGACATGACATTGGCAAGTCATGACATAAAAGAGTTTGTGGAAATTAAAGACAAACTAAAATTTGAATTTGAAATGAAGGACTTAGGTCTAGTTAGAAAGATTTTAGGTATGGAAGTTAAGAGAGATAGAAGAGAAGGCACACTAAACCTTAGCAAAAAATCCTACATTTTAAAATTACTTAGCAAGTTTTCTATGGCTGAATCCAAGAGTGTTAGTGTCCCCTTGGCTAATCATTTTAAACTATCAAATGATTTGTATCCTAAAACTAAAGAAGAGTTTGAAAGAATAGCACAAGTGCTTTATCCTAATGCAGTTGGGTCTGTAATGTATCTCATGGTGTGTTCTAGACCAGATTTGGCATATTCTATAAGTGTTTTGAGTAGATATATGTCAAATCCAGGTGAAACGCATTGGAAAGCCATGAAGTGGCTTCTTAGGTACATTAAGGGGACCTCAAACTTGGGGATTCAGTTTAGAAAATAAGCTGAAGGTGTTATTTTAAAAGGGTTTAGTGATTCTGATTATACAGGTGATAGAGATAATCGAAAATCTATTTCATCATACATGTATACATTGTGTAATTCTCGCATAAGTTGGAAATCCCAGCTTCAAAAGATTATGACTTTGTCTTCAACTGAGGCTGAATACATTACAGCCACCGATGCAATCAAAGAAGGAATTTGGTTTAAATGGTTACTTAATGAATTTGGTTTTGTAAAAGAAGTTGTTCTTTATTCTGATAGTCAATCTGCAATTCATTTAAGTAGAAATCCTGTTTTACATAATAGATCAAAGCATGTTGATGTTAGATTTCATTTTATTACAGATATTATTTCACAAAGTGTTGTGAAACTTGAAAAGATATCTACTAATTACAACCTTGCTGATGTAGGTATTAAAGTACTGTCCTTAAACAAGTTCCTGGACTACTTGACCTTGCTGAATGTAGTTCCTTGTCAATCTGTGGATGCTGTTATATGTGATGATGATATCTGTGTGATGAATAACCACTATTGATGTTTGAATCATTGTACCAAGATGGAGTATGAAGGGAAAATTGTGGCACAATGATGCAATGACCCAATGGGCTGATAGAGTTGGCCCAGCTGAAATTTAGTTGAAAGCCCAACAACTGATTTGTTTTACAATGGTGCAGAGACGTGTTTTGGAAATGGGAGACTGAAATTGTGTTTTACTTACCCTTTTTTAACTGAACGGTCCGGATGTCACCAAGTGTAACCTCCATCACCATTGGATTGGGGACCTTATGGAGACTCCTATAAATCCGTGTCTAGGGGTTGGTTATTTCACTTGACTTCGAGATCCTTCTTCTCTATTTTTTTCTGCGCCGCTCTCGAGTTTTCTTCTTTTGTGAAATCAAATATTCTCATTTGATTTCCTATTTTTCTCTCAAAGCTATGTAATCTTTAGTGATTACCTAAGTAGAATTTGTTCTTGCGTGAACTATAGTGTGGGTTCTCGTGTGAACCTTGTACTGCGAAGAGAGAACTCATATTTGTGATATCAAAGGGTCCAGTTTGAGTGCTATACTTTGTATTTCTTACTTACTTTAGGGTCTGATTTAAGCATAGTGGTGTTCAATCTTGTGTGATTGAAGCACAAATCTGTTGAGATTTAGGCCTGTGGGCTTGAATAAAGATAAGTTTCATTTTTCTAGATTATTCTGTCCATATATTGCAACTTAAATAGTGCTCAGCTAGTGTAGTTTTTTATATTGGCAATTTACTTAGTGATTGTTCAGATTTGTACAGATTCTTGAGTTTATTTACTGTTCATAATTTCAGATTCTTGAGTTTCAGATTTCACATATATTTTGTTGACTTGTAAACTAATCATAGTGAACTCCTCCCAACACATATTTTACTCGACATCAAGTTTGATATTCAACGAGGAAACAACAATTATGATCTTTATTTTTGTTGGAATTTGGTTTTAAGAATTGAAATTTTGGTTAAATATAAACATTTGAAAGTCACTTTATGTCAATTTCTATCAAATATTTGAGCTTTTGGTGTATTTTTTTCATTTTTCATATTGGAATTATAGGGGCATTTTTAATCACCTGACATCAAATTTGATTCAATTATGATTTAAGTGCATCTTCTATCCAATTTGGTGCAAAATTTTAATATAACCCTACACCAAATCTCTACGCCAATTTGGTGTAGCATTATTCATTTGATGTGATTTTAGAGTTTTTTTTTCCATAATTTATGTTTTGCCCTTCGTTTTATATACTATAATAAATTTTAATCCTATTATATCCATTTATTATTTAAGGAATTAACTTTATTTTAGTTTGATTTTTATTTTTAATTAATACTTATCGTAAATAGTAATCAAGTAATAAATAATAAATATTGAATACATAAAATAAAATTATGTTATTAAGTTGTAATATTATTTTTTTATAATTTATTAATAAATAAAATATTTTAGTTAATTAAATCTTAATTTTAAATTTAATAATTATAGTAATAATATAATTATGAAATAAATTAATTGTTGAGAATTAAAATTTATAAAATAAAGAAAACATTGTTCATTTTTATAATATTTATATTTGCTATAATGGTTGAAAATACTTTGCAAAATGGTCTGAAAGTTGCACAAATTTGATGCTATGGGTTGGAAATGTTAAGATTCTGTTTGAGGTAATTTTTTTATAATATATTTTGTGAAATTTGATAATTTTGGAGAATGTATAATTAAAAAGTAAAAAAACAAAAGTTACAAGTCCATGTGAAAAATAATTTTATTGAAAAATCATGTTATTGAAAAGGAATTTGAAGAAAATTAAATTTAAAGAATGTATAAATATGGGCTAAGAATTCATCCTTGTCCCTTCTATTGTCCATTCATTGCAGAATCTCCGATCTCGTGACATAAATGTTAATTTTTCATACATAGTTTGAGTCAGTCTATAGGTACATGAAATTGATTCAGAAATTTGAAATAGACAATACAGATTCAAAGATGGGGGGAAAAAAATACACACACACACACACATGCTGCATACAAATTCTGTGAGTTATTCCTTGTACTTAGGGAATAACTCTTCACAGTTTTACGTTATAGGGTACGGGGAAATCAAAATAGGCTGGCACCAGGATTTGGCAAGTGATTGGTGCTCTGCAGGACCGATTTTGTGATTTGCGAAACCCAAGACGAACTCTAAAAACTAGGCTCCCATAATCAACGTAAATACAAAATTTAACCGTGTATTATGCAATATATTACTAACTTAAAATTTAGCAGTAAAATAACAAAGTCTTTAAAGAACAAAAAAATTATACTATAAAATAACAAAGTCTTTAAAGAACAAAAAAATTATACTATAAAATAATAAAACCAACAAGAAGTCAAACAATCAGTTAAATATTATTTGTCTTCCTGTTTTGGATCCAAAAACATTAATCAAATTTGACTAATTTAGTTATTCAACAATTTCTCTCTTTATTGATAATATAGCCAATCCATTTAATCTTTCTTGTAACATAGTTAATCGGAGATAAGTCTTGATCAACTTCAATTTGAAGAAGCTTCTTTCTACAGATGCAACTGTAACTGATATGGTTAACAAGATTTTATAAGCAATATAAGCATTTGGGAAACAAATATTGAATGTCTTCAAATATTGTAGCACTTCAATTGCTCTCGTTGCTTCACTTGGTATATAGTATCTCAAGACTTGTAACTCTGAACATAAAAAATCTCCACTAATGTCTAAATGCCCATTATGTTTCAATTGTTTCTCAAGATTTATAAAAGAGTTCAACAAAATTGAATGAGTTGCACCCTTTAACATCTTCAAATTAAACAAAAAATCAAATGTGTCATCATATTGTTAAAATTGTTCAAATTGATTGCTTTACTTCATCACTTTCACTTTCATCAAATTGTTTTTCTTCAAATTATGTGTTTTTTTCTTGAAATGCAACTTCAATTCCCATTTTGCTTGCTTTTTTTTTTTTATCGTTTCATCCATGACAATAGCAAATATAATTTTTCATCTACTTAATTAACACATGCAAGTTTCATCACTTCTTCGTCCTCATTCAACGCATTCACATTGTTGCTTTTAAAATACTTATTAATATCTCTTGCTTGACTTTAAGTTAATGTAATTTTATTTCGTTTTATTTTTCTCTTTAGAGCTCCAGACTCATATTTATGAGGCATGATGTATGAGTTTATATCTAATGCCCAATAATTAGTTTAAAAGACAATTACAAAATATCTCAATCATATACAATAACCAACCATATAAGCATACCAGGCCACAATTATATAAGCTGACAAGACTTCAAACATTTTCAATATATTCAATAACAAGTTAGGGCAACCCATCACTTACTTGAGAAATAAAATTTCGACGAAAATTATGAAATCACAATTCACACCCTTGAGAATTCCACCGTCACATATCATAATTTTGAAATAAAAATTTAACATTTCATTGGGACAACACCACATAGGGAAAGAAATAAATAGGAATGAGGAATTAACAGCAAAGTCATCAGCAGTCAAGGGAAAAATATTAATTCAACATATTATTTCTATGAAATACCCAATATACGTCTGATAAGGTTAATTTGCAATCAAGGGGATAAGTATACACTATAATTAGAATTTGAAGCTTTTGGCAAAAGTGATAATACTGGTCTAAACCATCAATTTTCATAACTCTATGAGTAGGAATGAGGAATCAACAGCAAAAATTGGTTGAAACTTCCCAAAAGAAATCCCCGATTCTCTTCCATGAAAATTAAAAAAAAAAAGAATTTAACCAAAATCCTAAATCAATATGCATACACGATACATTTTAGTTAAACAATTCAAACCTCTGCAGCTTTGCTCCATTGGAAACTTAGACTGTTACCTCTGGCAGGGGCAATTGGGCAAACGTCAATGAGTGGTTGGAGCCTGGAGATGGCGACTGTGGATCGCCGACTGGCTGGAGGACTGGGAGTGGGGACTCCTCGCGGCATTGTGACTTACGCAGTTATGGTTGAAAAAAGTTGTGAAATGGCTGAAACTTGTGATTTGTGAAAGAGTGAAGCAAAGGAAAGGAAAAAAACTAGAGCATTGCAGGAGTTGCGACGTCAAGGTCGACTAATCGTCGATCGAGAAGAGATGGCATCGACATTGCGGTTGGAGTCGGGTTGAAGGAGAGAATGAAAATTGATTTTCCATTTTTTTTTCATTTTATAATAATAATAATAATTAGGCCAAAGATGATGCCCTTCTGGTATTGGCCTGATTGCAATAATAATAATAATAATAATTGGGCCAAAAAATAGGGTCCCTCCAGTTTTGGGCCTGAGGCACAGCCTCATCTGCCTCGCCACTGGGCCAGGCCCGGTGCTATTGAAATGAATTTTTGGCTTTGCATGTTGATTCTACGTATTTATTAAAAAACTATCCAGTGTAGAGCAAGAGAGAGAAAACCAGCCATATTCCTTGCAGTTTGGAGCACTTTTACGTTCATATTTAAAGCTGTACAATAATCTCTTGATGTTCAAAACCTTGAACAATTTGAGGTTTGTTGCTTTCTTCAAAAAATTTATTTTCCTTCGTTTCTGTACTTGGTAAAAGTAAGTTTGCCTTTAACCTGCACTTATTTTCTTTCTTGTAACTTCTCGAGTTGTTTGATTATTTTGTGCAATGGTTTGGTTACGAGCCTTCTCATCTCTTTTGGATAAGAATTAGGATCCACTGATGCAGCGTGATGTATTTTTGATATCAGGAAATGCAATACAGCTACAATTTACTTTAGACACATATTTAATTCAAAATCTTGTTTTTAGTTACAATTCCACTTTCGAGTTACAAGGTCATCACATGCATTCCTAATTTATCGCTGTTGGAATCGAACCCGGTTCAGTTTGGGTGCTCCCAAATTTGGCAAAAGCGTGTTTATGAAAATGCAACTTCACTTATTTTCTGAGGCTCACTTGGATGGCTGACACGTGGATGTCTTGTGGCCCTTGGATGATCCTCTGGAGACTTCTATTACCCTGACTCCTCATTCTTGATTCGCAACAGACGGGAGGTTACTTTTGGGCTAGGGTTTTCATATCTCCATTCTCTCTCTGGCTGCTCGTCTTTCTTCTCTGATATCCTTTGATAATTCCATAATCAAATCTCTGATTTGATATGATATTGTGATATAGAAAGTTCCTTAGTGGAGGTATTCTGAGTGAATATCGTTGTACTGTATTGGAGTGGCTGTAGTTGTGTTTGTGCTGTTCTGATAGTCGATTCTTGGTGATTCGAGTGGATCAACTACTGTACTTGAGAGAGATAAGTGTTCTTGTACTTTCTTTGTGATTGTTCTGAACATTCTTGTAATCTTGGTTGCCGATTTGGGCTTTATAGTGGAACCGAGCATAATCCATATTAATGGATGCTCAACGGGGGATGTAGGTGTTTGATGTGGTCACCGAACCTCCGGGGCTTAGGCCGAAACATATCGATTGTCTTTGATTGTATTTTCTGCACTTTACTTCGTTGAGTAAACAAAATAATAAGTAACGCTTGTCTAATATCGTGTGATCCTGATCCAACAGTGGTATCAGAGCCTCTGGTTGAAGAACACGATACCTGGATCTTGAAGCAGAAACGGCTGGGACTGCAAGGTTACAAATTCTTGGATTGCTCTTAAGCAAAAATTTCGACATTGAGTTTTAAACTCGCTGGGTGAGATCTTACTTAACTCCTGCTAGAATATTTGTTTCTAGAACTAGGGTTTCCTGAGTTTTTTCCCTTGATTTACCGTGTACAATACCCCCTTGAACCCAGTCTTTGTCCAAAGGCTCCTGTGAGGCCTTGGGAATCTGAGACTGATCGAGAACGGGTGTGCACCTGGAGAATCTTGGAGGAGAAATCTGTGAAACAAAGGGGTTACACTCTGTAATGATCTTAGTTGTTGCATCTTGCCTCTGATTTTTCAAATAACTTGATGTATGCTCCTTGACTGTGAATCATACTTGAAATCCTTGGACTACTGTTTGCATTATTAATTGCTTCTTTGCATAAGTGAGTCGTTTTTTCAAAAACTATGGCCTCTGCAAAATTTGAAGTTAGTCAATTTGATGGAAAAATTGATTTTACTCTATGGAGTCAAAAAATGAGAGCTATTCTTATGCAAATGAAATGTGCAAAGGCCATAGATGAAAGTTGGCCTGATGACATGAACCCTTCAAAGAAATCTGAACTTGAAGAAGTTGCTTGGAGTACTATCTTTCTGTACTTGACTGAAAATGTGATAAGATGCATTGGTGAGACCAAAACTGCCTCTGAACTTTGGACCAAACTGAATGCCCAATATGTGACCAAGTCTACTCCCAACAAGTGTTTTTTGTTAAAACAATTCTTCTCTTTCAAAATGGATCCTTCTGTTGATCTAGATGAAAATCTAAATAGATTTACAAAACTCACCCAAGACTTGGCTACCTGTGATGAAAAACTTTCAAAAGATCAGTTAGCTGTAGTCCTGTTAAACTCCATAAGTGACAGATATAAGGACATCAAGGTGGCTTTAGAATATGGGAGAGTAGAATTGACTACAGATGTTATAATCAACTCTTTGAGAAACAAAGCCCTTGAATTGAAATCTGAACAAAGCAACAGTCACTCTGGTGACAGTCTTCTTGTGAAAGGAAAATTTTTTGGAAAATCAAATTTTCATCCCAAACCCTTTTCTGAAAATAAAAATAGATTCAATGATAAGCATAAGTTCAAAGCTAATGCTAAAGGGAAGAAATGCTACTATTGTGGAAAATTGGGCCACTTTGCAAAAGATTGTTTCAAAAAGAAAAATGATTTGAAAAACAATAAGTCTGATGAAGGGTGTAATGCTTTGATTTACAATAGAGCCAAAACTGATTATGGGATGGTACTGGTAAACATGGAAAAACCTCTGGGTGATGAATGGATTCTAGATTCAGGATGTTCCTTCCACATGTGCCCTAATAAAGACTGGTTCCTTGATTTCAAAAGGGTCACTGGAGGGCAAGTCATAATGGGTAACAACTATACCTGTAAAGTGAAAGGGATAGGGACCATAAAACTCCTTTTAGAAAATGGTAAAGTGTTGTTTTTAAAGGAGACAAGATATATACCTGACTTAAAGAGAAACCTGGTGTCCTTAGGTATGTTAGATGATATGGAGTTTAACATAAAATTGGGGCAAGGACACATTGAAATTCTTAGGGGCAACGACTTAATCATAAGTTCCCCTAAGAGACATGGTCTCTATTTCCTAAAAGAAAAATCTCTGCTTGGTCTGACTGCATCTGTCATTTCTGAAAACTTCACTCTTGCAAAATTGTGGCATCATAGACTTGGTCATATAGGAAAAAGGGCTCTAAACTTTTTACAAACAAAGGGTGTTTTTGGAAAACAAAATCTTGGTGACTTTGGTCCATGTGAACAATGCATTCTGGGCAAACAAGCCAAACTACCTTTTCCCACTGGAACTCATAAATCAAAACAAATACTGGAATACCTGCATGCTGATTTGTGGGGTCCTGCAAATGTCTGTACTCTATCTGGTTTTAAATATTTTCTATTGATCATTGATGATTATTCTAGAAAGATTTGGGTTTCTTTGCTAAAAACAAAAGATGAGACTTTCTCTGTTTTCAAAAATTGGAAAACCCAAATAGAAAATCAGACAGATCACAGAATAAAATTTTTAAGGACTGACAATGGTCTAGAATTCTGCAATGATGAATTTAATACCTTGTGTAAAGAAAGTGGCATCATGAGACATAGAACTGTTACCTATACTCCCCAACAAAATGGCATAGCTGAAAGGATGAATAGGACTCTACTAAATAAAGTAAGATGCATGCTACTTGGTTCTGGTCTGCCTAAAATTTTTTGGGGAGAAGCTGTTAAAACTGCTGCATACTTGATCAATAGAAGTCCTACTAAATCTCTGGATTTTAATGTGCCTGAATCTGTATGGTCTGATGATTCTGTGAATTATTGTCACCTTAAAATTTTTGGCTGTGCTGCCTATGCTCATCAAAATGCTGGAAAATTGGAACCTAGATCTATTAAATGTGTTTTCTTAGGCTATGATGAACATGTTAAAGGCTACAGACTGTGGGTTAAATCTGAAAAGGGGTATAAAGTGATCATTAAAAGGGATATTGTATTTAATGAATCTCTCATGCCATGTTTAGAAGGAAAAGATAAAAACCTGACTGAAAAGGATGTTCAAATTGAGGTGGAGTCTCCTAAAATTGAATCTGTTAATCCTGTGCCTCTAATAGATGGAACTGACTCTCAAACTATGACTGAGCTTGATCAACAAGATGATCATGTCACTGAATCTGATTCTGCTGCTTTCCCTGCCCCCACTGATGAATATCAGCTCACTAGGGACAGAGAAAGGAGGCAAATCAGACCATCTACTAGATTTGACAATGATGAGTTTGTCTCTTTCTTCACATATCAAGAACATTCTGAAAGTGAACCAAATTCTTATGATGATGCCATAAAATGTAAAGAAAGGAAAAACTGGATTGCTGCCATGGAAGATGAAATGTCTTCACTTTTGAAAAATAAAACATGGGAACTTGTAGAGAAACCTAAGGGGCAGAAACTGATTGATTGTAAGTGGATTTTCAAAATTAAACAAGGGGAAGGGGATAGTAAAAATGTCAGATACAAAGCTAGGCTTGTTGCTAAAGGTTTTACTCAAAAGGAAGGTGTTGATTACACAGAAATTTTCTCCCCTGTTGTTAAATACTCCACTATTAGATGTTTACTTGCCTTAGTTGCTCATTTTAAATGGGAACTTGATCAGATGGATGTCAAAACTGCTTTCCTATATGGTGATATTGATGAAACCATATATATGAAACAACCTGTTGGTTTTGAAGTGGGAAATCCTGATAACACTGTCTGTTTGTTAAAAAGATCCTTATATGGCTTGAAACAGGCTCCAAGACAATGGTATAAAAGATTTGACAACTTTGTTTTAAAACTTGGCTTTAATAGAAGTCAATATGATGCTTGTTTGTACTTTAAAGGTAATGGAGGTAAAGACTCCCTTTACTTGGCACTGTATGTGGATGACATGCTCCTTGCTTGCTATGATAGAGCTGAAATTGATGATATCAAATTAAAACTGAAATCTGAATTTGATATGAAAGACCTTGGGCCAGCTAGAAGAATCTTAGGCATGCAAATATGGAGAAATAAAGAGAAAAATGCTCTGTTCCTTAATCAACATGATTATGTGATTAACATTCTGAAAAAATTCAATATGAATGACTGTAAATCTGTTACTTTACCTCTTGCAAATCAGTTTAAGCTTTCTTCTGAATTCTGTCCTGATTCTGAAGAAGAATATGCTAGAATGTCTAAAATACCATATGCTAATGCTGTTGGCTCTGTGATGTACTTAATGATTTGCACTAGGCCTGATCTTGCTTTTAGCATTAGTATATTAAGTAGATTCATGAGTAATCCAGGAGAAGAACACTGGAATGCCCTAAAATGGTTGTTTAGATATTTGAAAGGCACTTCAAACTTGGGATTAATGTTTAAATCAAATAACACTGGTGTTATTTTAAGAGGTTATACAGACTCTGACTTTGCTGGGGATAAGGATAATAGAAAGTCTACTTCCTCTTATTTTTATACTCTGTGTGGAACTGTTATTAGTTGGAAATCCCAACTACAAAAGGTAGTTGCCTTATCCTCTACTGAGGCAGAGTACATTGCTGCTACAGATGCTGTAAAAGAAGGAATGTGGTTAAATGGTCTGATCTCTGAACTTGGTTTTTCTGAAAATGATATTCTTCTATTATCTGATAATCAAAGTGCAATTCATTTAAGCAAAAATCCCATGTTTCATGATAGATCAAAACACATTGATATTAAATATCACTTCATAAGAGATATCATTTCCAAAGGAATCATTAAGATTGGTAAAATTCCTACTCAAATAAATCCCTCAGACATGGGAACAAAAATTATCCCTTTGAATAAATTTTTGAACTGTCTGAAACTTTTATCTATTGACTCTTTGTGATGATTGAACAGGTGTGTTATGAGTAAATGAAAATAGTATGACATTGTGCTCTGGACTACACTATAGCCCAAATTCTGGTAGCAAGGTGGAGAATGTTGGAATCGAACCCGGTTCAGTTTGGGTGCTCCCAAATTTGGCAAAAGCGTGTTTATGAAAATGCAACTTCACTTATTTTCTGAGGCTCACTTGGATGGCTGACACGTGGATGTCTTGTGGCCCTTGGATGATCCTCTGGAGACTTCTATTACCCTGACTCCTCATTCTTGATTCGCAACAGACGGGAGGTTACTTTTGGGCTAGGGTTTTCATATCTCCATTCTCTCTCTGGCTGCTCGTCTTTCTTCTCTGATATCCTTTGATAATTCCATAATCAAATCTCTGATTTGATATGATATTGTGATATAGAAAGTTCCTTAGTGGAGGTATTCTGAGTGAATATCGTTGTACTGTATTGGAGTGGCTGTAGTTGTGTTTGTGCTGTTCTGATAGTCGATTCTTGGTGATTCGAGTGGATCAACTACTGTACTTGAGAGAGATAAGTGTTCTTGTACTTTCTTTGTGATTGTTCTGAACATTCTTGTAATCTTGGTTGCCGATTTGGGCTTTATAGTGGAACCGAGCATAATCCATATTAATGGATGCTCAACGGGGGATGTAGGTGTTTGATGTGGTCACCGAACCTCCAGGGCTTAGGCCGAAACATATCGATTGTCTTTGATTGTATTTTCTGCACTTTACTTCGTTGAGTAAACAAAATAATAAGTAACGCTTGTCTAATATCGTGTGATCCTGATCCAACAATCGCCAAGCTCTAATGTTACGCAGACTCGAGCTATCCATGAATTAGCTAAGAAGTTATTCATGATCTTAGAACTGACCATGAAAACTTCATATCCGCACTTTTGGGACAAGAAGATCTATGAGAAAAGTTCTGCGTATCCAAGGATTCAAGACATTGATATTTTTTCAAAGAGAGTAAGGCCACTCCAGGCATGGAAGGGGTCCATCTCCACCGGGATCAAAATTTGGTGGGAGATATAGTCAGTCATATAGGTTTACATTAACATATACTCTTATCATTTTTCTTATACACTATTGTTTCATCCTTTATTAGAGACAACTGAAAGTGTAAGAATTGGGGAAATTTTTTAATTCTACTTGCATGTTTCATATCAAACTTGCGATATGCAATTCTTGCAGCCTAGGAGCACTATGATAATAATTAATCTAACTATATGTAAAAGAGGCTAGGCAAATGTACTGTTCATAACCTGTTCACGGCTGGTGCAGCGGTTTCAAGGACGCCTTTGAAGATATATCGCGCGTGCGTCAAAGGTTCGATTCTTCCTCTGTGGTTTTTCTGTGTTGTGTTATTATGTTATTATTTTTTCCACCGCCTCATCTCTCACCAAAACCAATCCAAATCAAATCAGAAAGCCTAGCATTCAGGTTCCCTTCTCCAACCCCGTTTCTCTATTTCGTGCTCCAAAAACCCATCATCTTTTTCAGGCTTTCAACGAAACATACAAAATCTGTGGGAAATCACTGCAGAGTAGTTCGCTCTCAGTGACGCACGGTGAGTGGTGAACTCCAGGTCTTCAGTGCCAGAGGAAAAATAATTTCTCCAACCTATTTCTTTGGCGTTCTTTTTCTCGCTCCTCTATAAATCTCGACAAGTTTTTACTCCGAAAACCAATTCATTCAAAGGCGTCGAGGTCGACGGCGCGAGGCGGCGGCTTCTTCAGCTGGTCCTCAACCGCCACTAGATTGGAGTAGTTCGCTCTCAGTGACGCACGGTGAGTGGTGAACTCCAGGTCTTCAGTGCCAGAGGAAAAATAATTTCTCCAACCTATTTCTTTGGCGTTCTTTTTCTCGCTCCTCTATAAATCTCGACAAGTTTTTACTCCGAAAACCAATTCATTCAAAGGCGTCGAGGTCGACGGCACGAGGCGGCGGCTTCTTCAGCTGGTCCTCAACCGCCACTAGATTGGAAATTTTCTCAGGTCTTGGCGAACGCGGTGCTGGTGAAGAAGTACATGAAGGTAAATATTCTGCTTCATTAAATGGATAACTGAATTAAACTGCACACTCTGTATTTAAATGGTTTGATTATGTGAATTATATCTGTTTTGTGGATTATAATTAGTTATGGAATTCCATTTAATATTAATTGTCTGTATGGATTTAGGTTAGGGATTTCCGCGAACTGAGGTGAATTTAATTGAGTTTAATGTTTGTTTGACTGTACTGTTTCAAACATCATTCCACGATTTGGTGACCCAAATTTTTCTTATGCTTTAGCATTGGATACTAATCTCATTTGACTGTTCATGCCCTGTTCACAGGTGGTGCAGCGGTTTCAAGGGCGCCTCTGAATACATCTTGTGCGGCCGTCAAAGGTTCGAGTCTTCTTATGTGGTTTTCCTGCGTGGTAAATTATTGTCTGTATGAATTTAGGTTCGGGATTTCCGCGAACTGGGGTGAACGTAATTGAGTCCAATGTTTGTTTGACTGTACCGTTTCAAACATCATTCCACGATTCGGTGCCCCAAATTTTTTTTTTGCTTTAGCATTCGATCTTTATAATGGTGATTGTATTGTGGTTGAAAAATATATCTAATCTAATCTAACTATCTAACTATATGTAATTAAGCTGTTGACGGCTGGTGCAGCGGTTTCAAGGGCGCCTCTGAATACATCTCGTGGAGACGTCAAATGTTCGAGTCTTCTTATGTGGTTTTTCTGTGGGGTAAATTTTTTCCTAATCCTGTAAAATATGCATTTTTTTCCATTGCCTTGTTTCTTAGTAAAAAACATTTCCACAGCAACTCAGAAATCCTATCAATCCCGTTCCCTTCTCCAACCCCGTTCCTCTATTCGGTACTCCAAAAACCCATCATCTTATTTAAGCTTTTGGCGGTACATAACAAGGCTATGGGAAATTGCTGGAGAGTAGTTCACTCTCCGCAAAATATTTGTGCTCGCAGTCCTTTATCCATTCTTTTATCCTTTCCCATCTTCTTCAGAAGCACCCGGCCCTATAGGCCGACACCATCACTGGTATAGCTCCGGGTTACTGATAGAACTCCTAATTCACGATTTAGTGTCATTTGTTTTCATCTTTAGGTCATGAGATTGAGCCGCCCCGTGTAGTTTTTCATATTTTGGTGTTTTTTTTTTTTATTGATCCTGAGAGAGCTTTTCTCATTCCCTTTTCAGCTCTGCACCACATCCTATTCCCAGCTCTTGCATCCTGTATCGCAGCGAGTCGGCGACCTTTACCCGTTTAAGACAACCTAACAGCGATACTTCTCCACCTTCTACGTTACTTTAATCACGTGCAACCAACGGGCGTCGATACTTCTTCACTTCTCCAGCTCGGAATTGAAGAGGCTTCTAAATAATAGTACTGGAAACCTTCGTTCAGCTGCTGGCCATTTTATTTTGTATATGTCAGGTTTTATTCTTTGGGGTTTCTCAATTCTGCTTATTCCTTGAGTTGCAACATTTTTTTCCCATAATTTAGGTTGGGTTTTTTAATGATGATATGATTTCCGAGAAATTGTTTATCTTGATATTGGAAATTATGGGAATCATCAATTTTTTTGATTTAGTTGGTAAGTTATCGTTTAAATGGATAAATTGGTTTTGTTTTTTCATATTTTGTCTTTTCTTGTATATTTAAAGTTCAAATTTGGAAGACCTCTGCATTCTTTTTCGTCTATCTAATCCAATCTAACTACATTTAAAAGAGGCTAGGCTCATTTGACTGTCAATAACCTGTTCACAGGTTGTGCACCGGTTTCAAGGGTGCCTCTAAATGCATCTTGTGCAGACGTCAAAGTTATATCAAAGGCAACCACATTTAAGTTATAAAATTCTCGACTTATTTACTTAACTGTATCCTATTTGATATATAAGCTTAATCTAACTACATTTAAAAGAGGCTAGGCTCATTTGACTTTCGAGTCTTCTTATGTGGTTTTCCTGTGTGGTAAATTTTTCCCTAATCCTGCAAAATATGCATTTTCTTCCATTGCCTTGTTTCTTACCAAAAAACAATTCCACAGCAAATCAGAAACCCTATCAATCCCGTTCCCTTCTCCGACCCTGTTTCTCTATTCTATACTCCAAAAACCCATCATGTTCTTCAGTGTTTCGGCGGTACATAACGAGGCCATGGGAAATCGCTGGAGTGTAGTTAACTCTCTGTAAAATATTTGTGTTTGCAGTCCTTTATCCATTCTTTTATCCTTTCCCATCTTCTTTAGAAACTCCCGGCCCTACAGGCCGACAAAATCACTGGTACAGCTCCGGGTTACTGATACAACTCCTAGGTCACGAGTTATTCTCATTTGTCTTCTGTTTCAGGTCATGAGATCGAGCCGCTCTGTGTAGTTTTTCATATTTTGGTGTTTTATTTTTTTTAAATTGGTCATTACAGAGCTTTTCTCATTTCCTTTTCAGCTCCGCACCAGATCTTATTCCCGGCTCTTGCGTCCAGTATCTCAACCAGCCGGCGACCTTTTACCGTTTACGGCAACCCAACACCGATACTTCTCCACCCTGTACGTCACTTTGATCACCTACACCCCGCAGCCGCCGATACTTCTCCAACTCAGACGTGAGGCAACTTCCAAATAACAGTACTGGAAACCTTGATTCAGCTGCTGACCATTTTGTTTGGTATAGGTAAGGTTTTATACTTCGCGGTTTCTCAATTCTTCCTATTCCTTGAGTTGCAACATTTTTTTGCATAATTTCGGTTGGGTTTTTTTGTGGTGATTTGAATTCTGGGGAATTGTTCATCTTGATATTTAAAATTATGGAGATCAAAATTTTTTTTGGTTTAGTTGGTAAGTTATCATTTAAATGGATAAATTGGTTTTATTTGTTCATATTTTGTTTTTTCTCCTATATTTAGACTTCAAGTTTGCTAGACCCCTGCATTTTTATTCATCTAATCTACCTATATGCACAAAATGCTAGGCTCATTTGACTGTTCATACCCTGTTCACAGGTGGTGCAGCGGTTTCCAGGGTGCCTCTCAATACATCTCGCGCAACCGTCAAAGGTTCCCTTTCAAGTTCGTGCTTTTCTAACGGCACACTGCCTAAGATATGCACATCGTGTATAATCGTAGCAATCTCAAAATGTATTTATGGAAGAAAAATTGGATTCCATTCGATTATTAGTTTTCACGCGAGTAGTTGAGTTGATTGTAATATTTGTAATTCCCAAGTTATATCAAAGACAAGCACATTTGAGTTATAAAAGGCTTTACTTATTTAGTTATTGTATCCTATTTGATATAGGCTGTGTTCAAACTATTGAATAGTGACTCAATCCTATTTTAAGAACATATATATTTTCCTCGCACCTTCCGTTCCCTCGGTCATTTGATTTCACTGATGGAGCGGATTCATAAAAAAATCTTCAAGTTTCCTGACAGTATTGCATCAAGTTCAGCTATATAAGATATAGAGTTCTGTTACTATAAGTATATCAATTAATCAAATAATATAGCTGTGGCTGATCCCACTAAAGAATAAAAATCAAATGCCACACCATTAGAATAATTTAGTGCCGAGGCTTTTTAGAGATGTCTATCAATACACATGAAAGTGTCAATCATTTAAGCTTTGAACTTAAAATACTAATTTATTAATGTTATTCATTAGCAGTGTAGCTTCTATAGCACTACATGTATGCACTTTAGAGTGATAAAACATAAAATTAAATAGTCATAAAAGTTTATAGCTCGAGACAAATGCATAAAATTATTATTTTTGACCTTTCATTTCAAATCCCTGAAACATCATCCTTTTGTTTCACATAATTATGCTTATGTTCTGCAAATAAAAATAGACAGAATATCATAAACATCGACAAATATTTGTTGCCTCCTAAATTCACTAAAGACCCTGATAAGCTAAAAACATATTTTGAATCCCTTTGATTTGTCATAGTTTAGCTTGAAAATTAAAGACCGAAAAATACCTTCAAGTTCATGCTTTTTTAAAGGTACACTGCCTAAGATATGCGTATCGTACATAGTCGTAGCAATCTCAAAATTCATTTCTGGAAGAAAAATTAAATTATATAAAAATTATTAGTTTTCACTTACGTAGTTGACTTCATTGTAATATTCGTAATTTCCAAGTTATATCAAAGGCAACTACATTTCAGCTATAAAAGGTTTTACTTATGTGCTTATTTTATCCTATTTGATATCAGCTATGTTCAGACTGTTGAATAGTGGCTCCAACTTATTTTAAGGGCGTATATATTTTCCTCGCACCTTTCATTCCCTTCGTTCTTCGACTTCACTGATGAAGCAGAATCATAAAAAAAGCTTGAAGTTCATTCACAGTGATGTATCAAGTTCGACTGTTCCTCCTACTGCAACAAGTTACATCTATTTATTTTATTTCATGTTTATTTTTGATTCAGGATTCTATAGGTCTATAATGTGATGTTTACCTTATGAAGGAAACTGTCCATCGGCTGAAGCAACTTGTACGGAAGGTAACTGTGCTACAAAGAGACCACGAATGAGTAATCGTCGTTTATGTGTAGATGTAGATATTAGTTCCTCAAATCAGGCTGGTTGTGCCGAAGGTAGCCATGCTACAAAGAGACCACGATTGAGTAATCGTCGTTCATATGTACATCTAGATGTTAGCTCCTCTGGTGCGTATATCTCATATTCTCTGACCTTTTCGTCATTTTAGGTTTTCATCGTTTTTCTTTAAAAATGGTTCATCGTTATTAGTATTCGAAATTTATTTTTTTCCTTATTTTCCAATCTCAGTATGCAGTTCTTCTGATATGGACAAGCTCCCTTCGTATAATATTTTGCCTCCTCGGACTATTTGTGTACACTGTGGTGCTATTAAATTTAGCAAAGAAAGTAAGGGATTTTGTTGTTCAGACGGCCAGGTACACTTACAATCTTATGCCCCACCTACAGAACTTGCACTGTTGTTCACTTCAATTTGTCAAGAGACCACGAATTTCCTAAGATATGTACGTAGTTATAACTGTAATTTCTCAATGACCTCTTTTGGCGTACACTGTGATAAGAGTCTTTTTCAAGACTACAATGGGATTTATACATTTCGAATTCAGGGACAGGTATATCATTTTTTAAATGATATAATACCGTCAACAGACACTCCTTCATACCTACAATTATACCTTTTTGATAGCGATGAAGAAATTAATAACAGATTATCTTTTGGAAACAACCTTACTGAGGTTACCCTGACTAAACTCATTAATATCTTAAGTATAAACCCATATGTGAAGTTTTTTCGTAGTCTCGGGAATTGCAGTAATTTGAAATCACAAACAATTAGGATTCGGTGCGATCCTGGTC
>CM032632.1:20066922-20155094 GCA_019097785.1 Fraxinus excelsior
TCTAATGCACCAACTCCTTTTCTGGTTAACATGTATAAAATAGTAGACGATCCTTTGACGAAATTTGTTCTTTCTTAGAGCCGTATAAGCCATAGTTTTGTTGTATAGCATCAACCGAAGTTCGCTCAAAATTTCTTGCTTAACTATTTCAAGCACAATTATTTCTCCAGCTTCATTAAGCAACTCAATACATATGTAACACCTTTGCTTAATGCAATTTCTTGATTTGTAAGTATATATAGTTGTATGTGAAAGGTTAGAGTTTCAAATGAATTAGAGGCACAACAGTGTGTATATTTGTTATTTCCCCTAAATTGATCATTGCTTGTTGAATTTTATGGAATTCGAATCAGCAAACCGTAAATATCCAACTTAAGCAGTGATATTAATACTAACTCTGCAAAATGATTATACAAAGTATGCTCACAAGAATGTATACCAAATGCAACTTAATTTTATTTTACTTGTAATTTATGATTAGTAATCTTAGTCCTCTGTAGTTTATTTGAAATACTTTACTCCTTTCATCCCTCCATTCCCAAATCCCTTTTCCAGAGTATACATGGACTTTTTTCAATATACTTTTCACTTAAAATTTTACCAGTAGTACTTTGCAACACTATCAAATTTTTTTTTATTACCAAACTTTAAAATATTTAGGCATCGCTTTCGTTGACCTTATATTCTTACTATTCGATTCAGATTACTAATTTCATGGTTTATATTAAATTGTCCAGCAAAGGTGGATCTCTAGCAGCCATTCCCTTTGGCACAATGGTGACTGTCTTCATAATCTGTGCATTTGTTTCTTTCCGCCTTGCACTTCTTGGTACACTTGTTGGAAAAAACTACAGCGATGCTTCAAACAATCCATGCCGATTGAAGACCACTTCACGACCGATCCCTCAGAAAAAGTTGTACTTGACATCATCTGTAGTTTCTATAATAGAAGGATTGCTTCCCTTTGACAGCCTATCCATTGAAATGTACTTTGTTTTCACTCCCTTCTGAAATTACCAGATATTATATTTGTCGAGTTAAGCAATTTTGTTCTTGTTTATTGCTGTCTGTTTTCTTTACTATCTCAAATATAAAGTATCTAATATAGATTTACATTTGGTGTTAACTAATAATCCAATTATGTTTCTATGTTTCAATTGTTTGAGGATGTTAAATCATTGAATTGATCTTGTTGTATACAGCTTTCTTCCTTCATTTAAACCGCATACTACTCAACCAAAGCCAGCACCCAAACCAGTTCTAAATCCACCTATAAGTACCGACCCGTTTCTTATTTAAGTTGGTATTTTTTCACTTCCAAAAATTGAAAGAAAAGAAGTGTTATTGAATATTGGACTAATTAAAGCCTATATTAAAGGATATTAGGCATTTCATACTTGTAAAAAAGGAGAAGTTTAGGCTATAGTCCTTACAAAAAGGAAGTAAAAAAAATTTTTTTTTTTTTTTTATATCACATATCCTATATTCCAAAAAAAAAAAAATTCTTAGTTCGACAAGTACTAACTTTTGCAACAGTTCACCACTATGCACGCCGTTAGAGATGGGGAAAACTAAGTCGTCAACACTTCGATATAATATTAAAAATCCAATATTTCGACTTCGTTTGATATCCTTAATAACCTCAAAAATTGAGACAGAAATAAGAAAAATCATTTATATATCTTTCAACGTCTTATTTCGACGAGTGCTAACTTTTGTTGCGGTTCGCCATTTCGCACGCCGTTAGAGATGGAGGAAACTAGGCAATGAGTACTTTGAGATAATATTAAAAATGCAATATTTCACACTTCGTTTGATATCCCATAATGACCTCGAAAATTGAGACAAAAACAAGACAAATCATTTATATATATTTGAACGTTTTATTTCGACGAGTGCTAACTTTTGTTGTGATTCGCCATTTCACACGCCGGTAGAGATGAAATAAACTAGGCAGTGAGTACTTCGAGATAATATTAAAAATGCAATATTTCACACTTCGTTTAACGTCCCATAATGACCTCAAAAATTGAGACATAAATAGGAAAAATCATTTATATATTTTCGAACGTCTTATTTCGACAAGTACTAACCCCGCATTTACTGTTCCTAACCTATTCACTTGCTCTCTTTTTTTCCCCATTATATTACATATCCTATATTTAAAAAAAAAATTCTTAATTCGACGAGTACTAACTTTTGCGACAGTTAACCATTTTGCACGCCGTAAGAGATGGGGGAACCTAACTCGTGAACACTTCAATATAATATTAAAAATGCAATATTTCGCACTTCGTTTGATATCCCTTAATGACTTCGAAAATTGAGACAAAAATAACGAAAATCATATATATACCTTTGAACGTCTTATTTCAACAAGTACTAACTTTTATTGCGGCTCACTATTTCACACGCCGCTATAGATGGGGAAACTACGCAATGAGTACTTTGACATAATATTAAAAATGCAATATTTCGCGCTTCGTTTGACATCCCATAATGACCTCCAAAATTGAGGCAAAAAGAAGAAAAATCATTTATATACCTTTGAACGTTTTATTTCGACAGGTACTAACTTTTGTTGCGGTTCGCCATTTCGCACACCGTTACAGATGGGGGAAACTAGGTCGTGAGCACTTCAATATAATATTAAAAATGCAATATTTCAACTTCTTTTGACATCCCATAATGACCTCGAAAATTGAGACATAAATAAGAAAAATCATTTATATATCTTTGAACGTCTTATTTCGACAAGTACTAAATTTTATTACGGTTCGCCGTTTCGCATACTATTAGAGATTGGGAAAACTAGGTCGTGAGCACTTCGATATAATATTTTCTATCCTATATTCTAAAATTTTTAAACAAACCCAGTTTACTGCCCACCATTTTTGTTGGAACGTCTTCTTTCGACAAGTACTAGCTTTTGCTACGTTTCACCGTTTCGCAGGCCATTACAGATGGAGGAAACTGCGCCGTGAAGACTTCGATATAATATTAAAAATGCAATATTTAGACTTCGTTTGATATCCCGTGATGACCTCGAAAATTTAGACAAAAATAACAAATATCATTTATATATCTTTGAACGTCCTATTTCGACAACTGCTAACTTTTGTTACGGTTCTCCATTTCGTACGCCGTTACAGATCGGGGAAACTAGGCAGTGAGTGCTTCGAGATAATATTTCGACGAGCACTAACTTTTGCTACGGTTGGCCATTTCGCATGCCGTTAGAGATGGGGGAAATTACACCGTGAGCACTTCAATATAGTGTTAAAAATGCAATATTTTGACTTCGTTTGATATCCCGTAATGGCCTCGAAAATTAATAAATAAATAAGAAAAATCAATTATATATCTTTGAACGTCTCACTTCGATGAGTACTAACTTTTGCTACGGTTAACCGTTTCCCTCGCCATTAGATAACAATTTCGATGTCATATTAAAAATCCAATATTTCGACTTCGTTTAATATCCCGTAACGACCTCGAAAATTGAGATAAAAATAAGAAAAATCATTTATATATCTTTGAACGTTTTATTTCGACGAGTGCTAACTTTTGTTGCGGTTCGCCATTTCGCACGCTATTAGATATGGGGTAAACTAGCCAATGAATACTTCGAGATAATATTAAAAATGCATTATTTCGCACTTCATTTGACATCCCATAATGACCTCGAAAATTGAGACAGAAATAAGAAAAATCATTTAGAGATGAGGGGAACTAGACGCTTCGAGATAATATTAAAAATGCAATATTTCGCACTACGTTTAGGTTTGGAGATTAGATCTAAATGATTGTACTCTACCTAATAATAGTTCAATACAAACCTCAATGCTGAAGCAAGCCTTTTGCTCCTTTCCTTTTGGAACTACAATAATACTATAAACAAAAAAAAAAATTTGTTTCCTCTAAACCAGATATTAACAGGAGTTAAAAAAGGATAAAAGCAAGTGCTCAACATTATATTTATGATCTTCATCTATCAATTTTTGACTAATGAACTGTGTCCTTTCATATCCAAAAATAAATTATAGCTGGCAATTTTATACAAACAAAATTTTGACAGTAATTAACAGCAAATTACTTAACAGATCCATAAAAAAAAAATTAAAAACAATTGGGAAAAGAATGCCACGATGCGGAGATAATCCTTAAAGGCACTTAAGAAATGAAAAAAATAAATCATATGAAATAAACAACAAACGGTTTTCCTTACAGTTCAATTCAACCACCATAACCATTACCAATACATACACTCGACGTCGAGTCGTGCAGCGCACGTCTAACACTAGTATTTTTAAAAGACAGATCAGATTTTTCGTTAGATTCACATTCTCAAACCCAAGTGAAATCTTTTGTCTTCTAAACGAACAATTTGATGTATCGAAAATATTTATTCATATCCCGATTCTCCCATGTTTCAACCAACTCCTCACCGGACTGTTGATACGAAATGTGCAAGCGAAGTTAAAAGTTTTCCCTGTGGGTACACTCAGTTGCCATCAGTCAGTAAAAAATGAAATTATCATGTATAAGAGGAAAAAAATGAGTAAATGTTACTGCAAATACTTATCTTCCACCAAACCATGTTTAGTTGGAGCCCTTTCATGTCTAAAGAGGACATAGACAATCTGTATTTCCCCACAACCACCCCTGGTTTGACTAGAAAGACGGTGTAAGTTTATTTTCCTCTTTGTTCGCTTTAGATCTTATTTTACTCGTCGAATAGTTTTCTCAATACCAACCCTAGTAGTATCCTGTTTATGTAATTATTAATTTTCAATTTCTCTGCAAACTTGCAAGTTTGCTATCTTATTTGACCAATTCGTACCAACCATCCGTCTGGGGAACTTTCACATTGGCCTAGTCAAATACCCCAATTTGCAAACAAGCTAAATTTCGAGATGAATGTGAAGAAATCAAATAGGACTCTATCCAATTGTATATGTAGACAACAATTACAATTGGAATTTGCGATTAACAAAGTTTGACACAACTGATTTCTTTGGAGTTCGTAAGTATACATGAGAACATGCTTGTCAAGTGGGCATTCATTGCAAACTATGAGCCTAGTTGAACTGAAGAAACGCGAATTCCTACTGGACTTGAGAATGGAACAAAAAAGGGAAGACTCAACCGTCTTCCGAAAAGAGATGATCACATATAAATAGAATCGTGGTTTATTGACAGACATTTATTGTGCAAGTTTCAAGATTTAATGATAATGTACAAATTTGGAGGCATTATTAATGACGTTCGTCGAGAGTTTGGGATGGTCACGAGCTATCCTAAGGATTGGAATGCAAAAGAATGCACATTGGCGATCTAATGGGTTTACCCCGAGGAGAATTATGCTAAGTTAGCCAGGTATTGCCAAAATATGAGAAAAATTAATTATGGCTCGGTTTTCTTCATGGAGATTAATGACAACAATCACTTCAAGTATTTTTTTCATGGTTCGTGGACAATGAATTCGGAGATGTCTTAATTCAACGCGACTCCTAATTTTAGTCAACGATGCATCCCTAAAAGTTAGATACGAAAGTAGTTGATTATTACTATATGTCAAGATGTAAACATTCAAATCAATTCTCTTGCATTTGGCATAGTCGACGGTGAAAATGATCTAGGAATGCATTGGTTCTTACAAAATTGAGGCAAATAATTGGAGATGTTGTGAATCTTGCATTTGTAACTAACCGAAGAGAACGCTATAGTAAGCACTATCGTTGAAGTTTTTTCGACGCACATCATAGTTACTGCATGTACTATATATACAAGGAAACTTGAAGACCAAGAATTGAGGTACTGGGATTGTATCGTCGTTTAGGAGAACTGTAGAGGCATACAGTTTTGAAGAGTTTAATAATCACATAGACGAAATAGATATTAAATCACGTGATGCATGATAATATTTAACAACGAAAATAGGGATTGAACATTGGGCATGATCATATCTTACAGAAATTCGATGTAATATGACATCAAACAATGTGGAGTTGTACCGGACATTCGATAAAACTCATCTTTTGGCAAACAGTCATATTTTCAACGGTCCAAACTTCTGACAAAAGATAACGGCTATCTAAGCGTCCGATACTATACCGGACGTCCGGTAAGAGGCGTTCGCTAGAACAGAACTTTTGAGCGTTTGAGTGCTATAAATACCTCACTATTCATTCACTTGCATTAATAATTCTTGTGCTTGAAAGTGAGGCTTTTATTGATCTCAACTACCTTATCTCTTATTTTTAAGAAGATCAATAAACATTGAATTCTTGAAGAAAACCTTTGAGTGATTGAATTTGTGAAAATCCTTTAATCATCAAAAAGTTTCTTCATTCAACACTTTGAGCTAAATTCATTGTCATTGCTTGAAGTGTTTGTCTTTTCTCTTCTTGTTATCAATCTTGATTATATCATTCATCAAGAAGAGAAGTTCTCACTTATATATTCATCTTTGAATTGTGGGTAGTGTTGAGGTCCTGGAAAGCTCAACATTGTAAAAGGATTGGTGCTCCTTGGTTATAAGTCACCGGAAGCTTTGTAAAGGGTTGAATTGCACTATAAGTCAATCAACATAGTGAAAAAAGCCTTGCTCGTGACGGAGAGTTTGGTAACGGGAGACATAGATCATTGCATTGGATCGAACATTCATATTATATCGTTTGCATTCTCTACATCTTCTACTTAACGCTATTACTTTGTGCAAACTTATTTCCATTACCTACATGTCTAATTGCGTTTGAATTGCTTTATTATTATTTGTGTAAACTTTAATTTTAAATCTTGTACTGTTATCGAAAAAGTTTTAAAAATCAATTCACTCCCTCTTGGTTAGACTGGAATTAGGGGTCGCATTGAATTTTAAAAAAAAATCGAATTCATTATTCAAGAGTTATGAAAAAAATACTTGAAGCGGTTGGCGCTACTAGTATCCATAAAGAACGTTTAGTGATGATTAGTTCTCTCTTTATTATATCAATACTTGACTAAGTAATTTGGCATAAATTTCCTTGGGTGAACCCATTAAATCATCTAACGCACATTCTTTAACTTTTAGTCCTTAAGATAACTCATGACAATTTCAAACTCCCGGTGGATGTTATTAATGATATCTGCATGTCTGTAAATTGTCCTTGGGTATTGAAACTTGTGCGTTATATATCTATCAATGAACTAGGATATTGTTTGTTTGTGATTTGTGACGAATTTCCACTTTGCAAGTATGTCATCATGCATACTTGCAACAACAAAGAAATCAGTTGTGTCAAACTTTGTTGGTCACAAATGTTAATCGTAATTATCATCTCAACAAATAATTGTGTAGTTAGACGTTTGTTTGATTTCTTCACTTTGAACTCAAACAGTTGATCGATCTACAAATCTTCATCATTGAGAACTACACGTGAAGAATTAGAAGTTCGTATACTCGACCTAGTCCGTGAGTTTTCACCGGACTTTTATTTTTGATTGGATAAGCAATTGGATCCTTGTTTGTAAATGGACTTCCTCCCAACCTATCTCTGGAATAATTATGTTATCTTCCCAAGCTACTTTCACTGTGTCCCTAAAATTATTCACATTACGATTCACTTCGTCAAATGCTTTGTGTTCAAATAAATTGTAAAAATGTGTATATATGTTAACATAAGTCGAAATAAATTTAACGGTTAAAAAAGTCAACTAATTTAACAAAAATGACATTAAATCTACGTAGATATAATTTACCAATTCAATGTAATGGATATTATTTCGCGCAAAAAGTCGCTAACAATTAAAAGATGGTTCGGACGATTGTGTAATGAACAAATCTCTCGAGACAAGGTCCCAACGAGTAGTGTTTTATTTATGAAGATTACAATTTACAAGAAGTGAAACGCCTCCAAGGGGTACAAGCACACAAATCAATTGAAAGCTTAACAAGAAGAAAATGAAAAAAAGAAAATTACATATTCTCTGTTCGAGAGTGATTTGATCGGGACTTTCTTTCATGCTATCTCTTCTGTTTTATACTTCCTTGGTAGTTTCTTTTTGTAGAACCGTTTGAAAACTACTCATCGCCTTGTAACTACCCATTTTCTCCATAATGATTAACTAATCAAGGAAGTGTCGTTTTAACCGCTGTCATTACTTCCATTACTTAACTTCTTGTAACCAAGATTCTTGGATCGTGGACTATGATAAGATTGCTTGTTAACTGTCTCAATAACCGTTGCTTCAAATGGTCCATTACACTCGCCCAGCTCTTGGGCGTCTTACGGGCTTGGGCGATAGTGATGTTGTACTCGCTCAAATCTTGGGCGACGAGCTGACTTGAGCGATGCTGGGCCTCCGTTATATAACTCTGTGTTGTGGCATCAAGCAGGCTTTTGGTGGGCCTCCACTACATAATTTCGTCTTGGATTTTTACATGGTCTCGTTTGGATTTATCCTTCGAATTTCTTAATTGAACTTCGTTTTTTGGACCATTCGATTGGGCCACATTTTTGTATGTCAACAGATATTAATGAGATCTTTGTGATAAACTTTTGATATATTTTTGAAGTTTTAGTTTTAAAGAAGATGAAAAACGAAAGTATCGTTAGTTGGAGAAAACGAAGGAAAAAAAGCCTTTAGTTTGAAATTTTAATTGGGAAGTCTTGTTTTTGTTTTGCAAGTGAAAGGATATTATTGTCTTTTTATTCTGCAATATTTTAGTAATTTATTAACTTTAATTAAAGATATTTCTGTCTTTTTATGTTAAGGGGTCATTTTCATTCAAGGATAGTAGGTTAGGCTTGTTTGTAAATTATTGGGGCTTTTGACTAGGCGAATATGAAAATTCCACCCAATTTTTTGAAAAGTTAATATCGGAATTTTTGAGATTCAAAAGTTTTTTAAAATTCTCTAAAAAATTCTTCTACAAAAAGGCAGAAAGTCATATTCTAGTTCAAATAAATTTTGAAATTTCAACGTTACCCTTACATTTATAAAGAAAAAAAATAAAAGTTCCAAACTTATCTTAAGAAATCACGATGTTTCCAATTTTCGTCATTTAATCCTTACCTAATTCCTTCGATTTTCATGTATGCACAAATTTCTCTCGTCTCTCCTCAACAGGTAATATTAATTTGTTTCTATTCAATTTCCTTTTTAATTTATATAATTCTCATTTTGCAACCTATGTTTACTTTTGTGTTCTACAAACTCGATTACAAAGTCAGTTATAGAGACTTCCCAATACAAAACAAACTCAAGCAAAAGAACCATGGAGAAATTCCTCTAATACAAGATTGAAGTTTAGTATGGAGATACTTAATGGAAATGATAGGCGATACCAAGAGATGTTTCGAATGGAAAAGCGCGTCTTTTGCAAATTATACGACAATTAAGAAGTTATGGATTGAGTTCACGTAAAGAAGTACAACTAGAAGAGGCACTTGACAATTTTTTTACAACATTAGAACAAGGCGTTGGTAACACGATGATTCAAGAAAGGTTTCAACATTCAAGTGAGCATCAAAATTTATATAATAATCTACATGATAACTGTCAAGGCATCAGATTTCATTTAATAATATGTATTTAAATTATTTTGTTCTATTTTATTCTCTTGGAGTCATTGACGGGACACGTGTCTCGCATCACTTCCACCGAATGTGAAATTTTGACATGTTGAAACCTTTATATTGCCAGGATGAGGAGTATCACATGACACGAATATGTCTAGAGGCTCTAAGAATTATTGATCTAAAAATTTTTAAACCATTAGGGTCCGTTTGAATCAAAGATGGAAAGAAAATGAATTGTCTAAAAATTATTTTACTGAGAATTGTTAATTAATTGTATTTGATTAGTATAATTTTCCACCTAAAAAATGTTAGAATTTTCTATTTTTAGTTTTCATTTGACTTTATTTTTCATGAAAATTGTTAATTAAAGGGATAAATTTTCCTACAATTAGTGATATAATTTGTTTGGATTGCCAAAAAAAAAATTGAAAATTTTTTTGTGTTTATTTGACTTTGTTTTACATAGAAATTGTCAAATTTTTT
This sequence comes from Fraxinus excelsior, assembly GCA_019097785.1. Classification (NCBI taxonomy): domain Eukaryota; kingdom Viridiplantae; phylum Streptophyta; class Magnoliopsida; order Lamiales; family Oleaceae; genus Fraxinus; species Fraxinus excelsior. The sequence continues at coordinate 20,076,972 of CM032632.1, forward strand.
TATTTTTTTTTTATACAATTGAGGAAGATTTTGTTTCTATTTTTTAAAAAAATGGAAAACCAATTCCCACCTAAAAAGTGGGAATTTCAATTCAACTGAAACCAAGAAAATCAGCGAAGGTAGAAAACCAATTTCATGGAAAAAAAAAAAAAAAAAAAGTGTCATCAAACATGGCAAAAGTGAGAAATGGAAAACCAATTCCATTTTCCATGGAAAAAATGGCCTATCAAACATGCCCTTAGATTATTTGTGTTTTTTTATTTATATAAATGAGTTTTATATATTTTGGTTGAATAATAAGGTCTTGTGATTTGGGTTGATAATTTTGTAGATAAATGATTGATGCGAGCTATCTAAATATAAAATGTTATTTAGTCTCATATAAGGAAGAACGATACCACCTTCCTAATTTCAAAGTGGTAGTTAACCTAGAAGCTAATCATGCACATTTCTCACTACTAATTGTTATTCAACGTAGCTTTGGATGAAAGGCACGATGGAGAATATTACAATATATGAGTAGTTGTCATTACGGCTTCAATGGCGCTCCATAACTTTATAAGAAGGGAAGATTTAATTTAGTACACTGGTCCAAATCGGGATCGAATACGAGATTATTAATTTATCGAACATCTGTTTATCCAGAGTTTGATGGTAAGTAAATTTGTAATATGCATCCATTGCGCGTGGGATTCTGAAATAGTGAATGGAAGTGATGAACTAGTCACTCTCCCCTGTCTCGCACTCATAGAATAGGATGGGAGACAAACACAGTACATACTTTTGTTATAATTGTTTCATCAACTTTTGCACCCAATAGATTTGTGTTCTCAAAGGGAAACATAAATACCTTTAATGGCCCAAAAATTTGACATTTTGCCTTTTATCAGTGGCTAATTATTAGATCATGAGTTGGCTAGACTTTTTACATTGTGCCCCCAATTTGGAGTAGATTTTAGGGCACTTTTTATACTTAAAAATTAAAAAAAAATATTCACATTTCACACTTTTTTTTTTCTTAATTATTCAATTCAAGTGTATTAGAGTGTCACAAGTTACAAATACTACCTTCAAATGTCATTTTGGTTTTGTTACTTTTATCTTCAAAGCAAGTAACGCTTTTCCTGAATAGGTATTAGACTCGATATATCGTGTCACCTCTTTTCAAAGTCCTGTATTTTTAATCAACGGACGCTATCCCCTGGTATGTATTGCTCTCTTAATCAAAGGATAGGAGAGCACCCCTTCTTCCAAAGTTACGGGATTGTTTTGTCGAGTTCCTTCGATATGGTTCTATCAAGACAAGCGTCCTAGTATACTTCAATTTAATTATTCATCGCATAAATTAATATCGTACCTAAGTTGTAAATACAACCATTGAGGAAGGACGGTTGCTATTTCAATTATTCTTTTGTCATCTATGTTGTGTTGCATTAGACAATTATAAATATAAGTAATTAGATAAAATGAAAAAAAAAATAAAAAAAAAATGACAATCTCAGTTATTACAGTGTACAGAAACAAATCTATAATGCTTGACAGGTTATCAGATGGAGCAGACAACAAACATGGCCGTCCACATCAGATCAAATTATGCAAATAGAGTATCTTCTATGCAGTCCACCAAGAAAACTATAGAAGAAGGATAACAAAAAATACAAAATGATGGAATCAATCGCAATCAATATGCCAAGATAAATTTTATGGGTAGAATATGGTATGAAATATTGATATTATCATTTCAAAACAAAAATATGTTTAATCGCCATTTATTGTTATAGGTATTTGACGAAAAAGGGATTTTCAATTTGTCTTAATCGAGTGTGCTCGACGTATAAATGGCAAAAGAAAATGAAGGAGAAGTGACCCATCGGACATCTCCACTCCATAAGAATTACAAAATCATCTCGTGGGCACCTCTAGCATGGTGGAATCACGGACCAACCATAATAATAATAATAATCAAATACTCGAATAATTTCTTGACTACGACACTCTTTCACATTAAAACAATCAATGGAGTTCAATGTCATTTTCTTCTAGAAGTTATATTATTCAGCGCACGTTATGCTCTAACATAGTGTGATTGTTACATCTCAACCCTAAGTTTCATAACCAAACCCTATCGATCTAATAGACTTTTGAACGTCAACTATGCCTGGTTTTCTCGTTCCATATATTTGCAATCATTTCAAATATTCCTTTTAGTCAATTTTCCCCAATTTTTACATTATTATTTGCATGAAAAAGAAATTCGAGGTTTACGTACAATTTGAAAATCATTTTAAATTCGTAAAACATAGCAGAAACATAAATACAATATTAAACCGTTTGGTTTGGGAGTTGATAAGAATTTAAATCAAAATAAAAAAATTAATTTGAATCACACATTTTATGGGATTCTCGAGGGTTAATATCCTAAATAGTCACTGAACTTTGTCAAAAGCTCCCATGAGATCACTGAACTTCAAAATTTTCTTAATTAGTCACTGAACTTTTCATAAAGTTCCCAGGAGGTCACCGATCTTTAAAACTATCCTAAATAGTCACTCAACTTTGCAAAAAGTTCCTATGGGGTCACTGAATCATTGATGGATGGGGTCCCAATTTGCAAAGTTCAGTGACCTCTTAGGAAGTTTTAGCAAAGTTCAGTGACCTCCTAGGGACTTTTTGCAAAGTTCAGTGACTAATTAGGGAAGTTTTGAAGTTCGGTGATCTCCTGGGAACTTTTGGCAAAATTCAGTGACTATTTAGAGTATTAATTCGATTCTCGACTTTTATTAACTTTTTAACTACACATTTTATCAGCTTTAAATTTAATAAAAAATATAATTTTTTTAACAAAACCAAACCGGGACTAAATTGTGGAGGTGACATCACTTCCAAATTTCCAATTCGAGTAGTTAGATAATGTCTTAGTAAAGATAGTCTAAATGATTGAACTCACTTTCCAAGATAATAATTTAATTGCACCCACTTTTATCATTCACTTTTGTATTCAATCCGTACTCCCTTGGAAACTCATGCAAAACGACAGTTCAGCGTTAATTTTCTTTTTATTGCATTTTTGGTTTCTGTTCATAATTCATGAATATTTGTTTCCAAATCTTTCCCCTTTCCATCAGGTTCTTAAGTTGTTCGTGCAAAACAAAATGTCATATCCAGACCGGCTCATACGCTAGCCCTTGGAGGTCATGCCAGGCAACTCAGATGAGTCAACTTTTCAAATTGCATTTAAAAGAAAAAAAAAACTCTAGTTAGTCCCGCCCAACGACTTAAACTTTTGACTTTTGGACTCCTTGTTTTCAATGTCCAATGCCTTTTTTTCATGACTAGGTATTCAAATTTCGCTAGATTAATCTTGAGAAGAGGCAGCCTTCTCCCCTGATTCGTCACCCAAATAAATCGGATAAAGTCACAACTTACACATACTTGGCCCGGACATTTGGAAAGTAGTTATCCTCCCTATAAACCTCATTTACGATACGCTGAGGGGACTTCCAATGGGATGACAAAGCGCACCTGACTTTGTCTTCACAGAATATCTATTGTCCAACATAAATGTTGCATTCCAATTGCCGCGGGAATTCGAATCTCCGATACTCTGATCACATCAACAGTGCATTGCTCACTTATATTTAAATATGGCCTTAATATGAAAAGAACATTCTTGCTTGACATTATATGTGTCCAAATAACTTTTGTTAAATACATCTGTAAGCTAATTAGCCATTTCATTGTCCTCTATTGGAAGTTGATTGGGCTTGAGAGCTTTACCTCATTATGGTTATTTAGTCTTTGTTTGGTGGAAATTAAAATTAGATTTTTAGAATCATTTCATAAAGGTTGATAAAATTTATGGTTGAAAAGTTGTAGCCTCATAAAATATGTGGTTGAAATTAATTGTTGATTTAAATTGAAATTAAAGTGGAGCTTAATCTAAATTGAAGCTCATTAGCCCTAATCGAGGTTGCTTTGACCTCAATACAAGTCTTTTACATTCGAGTTTACAAATCTACTTAATCGAGCTCACTTAATAAAAAGAAGAGCACCCCTTTGGGAGTGGTCGAGTTGGTGGAGCAGATGAATGCGGAAACCAAAGGTCACGAGTTCAAATCCCTTGCCAACACTTCCTCGGTCGAGTCCGTCACACCTGACTTGTCTAGTGCGGTTTATATCTTATGTGTGGTTTACGGGCTACTGCACATGGAGTGATGTTTACCCAGTACGCACTCACGGTTAGTAGCGGCGGATTTCTACGTCAACAAAAAAAGAAGAGTCATTAGAACATGATACTCTCAATTTGATTTTGAGCAATGAAAAACATTTCCCCATGGATTTTTGAGGGTCCTCCAGTAACTTGAATCCACCCGTATATATGGAGGAATGTGGTCCCTCTCAGTGTCATCATTCACTCCAATGTCATTTATGCATATAAAGTAGAATAAATTACTTAGAGAGAGATAGACACGGAGAGAGAGAAAGCATGGGAGAAGAGTTTGCGGAGGAAATGGAAATGAAAGTGAAGGCTACCTTAAAGAAGCCACACTTTGTTATGATACATGGTATTAGTGGGGGAGGGTGGTGCTGGTACAAAACCAGATGCCTAATGGAGAATTCTGGCTACAAAGTTTCATGTATTGATCTCAAAGGTTCTGGCATCGATCAAACTGATCCCAACACCATCCTTTCCTTCAAAGAATACAACAATCCACTCTTTCAATTCTTTTCATCCTTAGACGACAACGAAAAGGTCCATTCTCTCTCTCTCTCCCTCGTCTAAAAGTTTAAACTCCTTCAAATTCATTTTTCCATCATATGCCTAATCGTTGAACGAGAAACTAATTTGTAAATGTTGAACAGGTGATTTTGGTAGGACATAGTGCTGGGGGGCTTAGTTTGACAGATGCAATTCACAAATTTTCAAAGAAAATCAGTCTCGCAGTGTTTGTTGCAGCCACAATGTTGAAAATGGGATTTGTGACGGAGGAAGATATCAAAGATGTAAGTTCTTCGAACGCTCATACAACTTTGCACTTCTACCATGCATTATTGTATTACATGTACATAATAATTTACAAACAGATGAAGCAACGAGATTCAACTCTGCTTGACGTTTTTGAGATAAAACCTCAAATATAATGAATTGAATATTATTATTATCTTCAGTTATGTAGAGTGAAGCTCCGTACGTGGTCTAAAATGTGAGACATGAGCAGTGTCTTTTTCAAGTTGGTTCTGAATTTGATGAGCTAAAAGACAAGCATTTCTATTGAAGAGTTTGTCTCTGAGAAAAAAATACAAGTGGAGTGATGGGAGTTACAGTCAAAGCTGGTTAATTCGACGTCATTTTGATTGTAATAAAATTGGACCGTCCTAAATAATTTTTGCCATGCCAACTGTCTTCAATTCATTCTTTCTTGTCCGACCCTATCCATATCCATTCCCTCTATTATTTTCCACCATTTCTGCAAGTAATGCACATACTTTTGCATCTCTCCAGAAGTAACACGTTCTTTATGATTTTTTGTCCAAAGTGATGTCGTCTGATTTATCAGAGGTGTAAAGTGAATTGAATTGTACCCAAAACAATCAATCAGAAAATTTTTACACCTTAGTTGACAAATAGACGCATGGCATAAAGTCATTGACTCGTTTAAAAAAGAAAACGGTTTTCGAGGGTTTTTCCACCAATCAAAACCTGTCAACCGAGATCTGTCAAAGGGGTTGGCAGTATTTTTCTGTACAAATGGCATTAATTGTTCACGTTTTTATTTGTCCCTGTGTAATTACTAGGGAGTGCCGGATCTATCTAACTTTGGAGAAATTGGAGATGTATATGATATTGGCTTTGGAATGGGACTTGATCATCCTCCAACCAGTATGCTTATTAAGAAAGAATTGCAAAGAAAAATCATTTACCAATTGTCACCTCAAGAGGTAATTTCTTTTATCTTGAATATCGACGAAAGACTTGTTTAACCATATATTTGATCACAATATATAGTCCATTGATACTTTTTGGTGTTTACTGCAGGGTCGAAGATAGACTTACGTGTTAGTTTGTTTAAAATCTAATCATATAGTATACTTAACTTCTTGACTACGAATCGACCTAAATATGTATATGATATAAAGAATTCTAGTTCATTATGGTAAATTATTCGGCTACAAATGGACGTAGGTCTTCAGGTAGCCCAGACATGTCCCCATAAATAGGAATTAGGTCTGTCCCACTCTTGAGTGACTCCATGAAATGAACGTGTAATCATAGGCTCGACTCGATCATATCATATTATCCGTTAATAACTTCATCGTTTCTCATTGTGATCTAGACAAATGTACTAATTCTTTTCTTCCAGTTACACCGATATCAAACACCTGTACATGACTAAGACCTTAAATGTGGTTCAGGATTCCACGCTAGCAGCCATGCTTCTGAGACCAGGTCCAATCCAAGCACTAAAATCTGCCCAATTTGAAGAGGGAGAGGATGCGGATGATGTTCCTCGTATATACATTAAAACAACCCATGATCATGTAATAAAACCTCAACAACAAGATGCAATGATCAAGAAATGGCCACCAACAGATGTTTATGTTTTGGAAAGTGATCACAGCCCATTTTTCTCTGCCCCATTTACACTCTTTGGTTTGCTTGTCAAGGCTGCACTTTCTGCTGGATGTATCTAGCGATAGCTTATTCGTCTCTGCAGGAGAATAGACATTCTTAGAAAAGATTTTAAGATATCTGTGTATATCTTCGTTTTATTTTATTCATTCTACTATCATTGAACATTCATGTTCTCATTTCTGTTCCATTCATCCAGCTTTTATATAATAGACAAACTAAGTAAGAAAGAAAATTGATTGTGCCGTGTGTTGGATTGTATTTGTCTGTCGAGTAAATTTTGTATTCGCTACATTTAAAATAAATATAAATATATTTCTTTTAATTTGTTTGTTTTAAAGTGAGCTTGATCGTTTTGATATTATAAATGGAATACTTAAATTGTTAAGTATGGAAAGATTCAATTTTAAATACAATCTCAAATTTAGAGTCCACGATCGATAGATAAAGATTAGCACTTTATTTTGATAAGATGGTATCAATTTTATTAAAGTTCATTTTTGACATTGAAATAAGATTTGAGTTTACATTTCAAATCAATTGAACCGGACCATGTGAAATTTATTTTGTGACATTAACCACACAATTTTAATTTCATTCCAATGTAGTATGTAATATTTTTATCCTAAGTGGGTACATATATTATCAATATAGAACATGTCACCTATTTAATAGACACTATCATGATTAATTTTAAAAAAAATTCTAGTGGACAATTATATTTGAGTTCAATAATTCAATACTGATTGTTGAATTAATATTGTGATGTGATCACGTGGAATTGTCGGATATAAAATGAGAATGAAGGATCTATGTATATTTGAAGAATGGCGTTTTGGTTATCTTACCTTGTTCTGAATATTTGAAACAACCAATGGGATATATAATACGTAAGAACGATAAATCAGATGATATAATTATTGATTATACTATTCAACAATTTTAATTAGATTGTGAGTACAGTTTCATTCTTTTAGTAGAAAATATAATAAAATTAATAAATTATACTGACCGATCAAGAGTTGATTGAATAAAAAAAATTATGAAGTTTAGTTTAATTAATTCCAATTGAATCCCATTCGATGCTTCAACGTAAGAATTGGGATGGAATATACTATATAAGTTATAATTTATTAAGGATTGCAGTGTGAATGATCAAATTGATTTGGACTAGGATATTATGCCAATCTTGCTAGGGGAAATAAATGGAAATAGCCTAAAAAACAAGATCATTTATTCATTTTGGCCTTTGACCATTTTAAAGATTTAAAGTTCCAAAAATACCATCAATATGAAAGGTTTCAAAAATAAGTCATTTTATTATAAAATAAATTCTATTTCAGTCCTTAAAAACTTTTAATTTAGGATTCGACAAACTCTTTTGGAATAAAAATTTAAAACTTTCACCATCGACTATTTCCACCTTAATTAAGTCCAAAACATTCGATATTGATTTTAACTAATTTTGTATTTTTGTTAATAATTGTATTTTTGCATAAAGCCCCCCCAAAGATGGTATCAGAGCCCTAGAGATCATGGAAATTGAAAATACTGAGGATATAGAAACTGAAATTTATGAAGGGATGGAAGGATATGACTTAAAAGGAAAATTTGATTGGGAAAAATTTAGAAAAATAAATAAAGCAGAATTAAATTTTAAGCCTCCAGGAGAAAATAGATTATTTAGTATTTTAGGTTCAGCATTTAAAAGTAAAAAGCTAGTTATCAATGAATATCAAGAAATAGAAAAAGCCATAGATGTAAAACATACACATGGAAAAATAAAACTAAATTTAATAATAAAAAGAAATGTTAATGAATTCCTAGGAAAATTAAAACAAGAAAAAAGAAATAAAATATCTTATGTCTACCTTGCTGGAATACAAATAATAATAAAATCATGTTTTAAAAAAGGAATTAATAGTCCTATAATACTTAATTTACAAGATGAAAGATGTATAACCGCAGAAAATGAAAATTTGAGAATAATTAAAGGAAACTTAACCTATAAAAAATTAAAATTTACTTGTTATCCAAGATATTGTGTACGCATAAATGATAAAAATTTAGATGATTGTCTTAGTCTACATTTTAAGATGCCTAATAAAATACTAAAAGATGATAATAAAGTCTTTACTATATTATATCAAGGATTATATTGTTATACAAATAGTAATTATGAAAATATATATAAGGAAAAACCGTTTATAGAAATCGATGAAGAATTTAGAGATATAGGAGAAGCGATTCTACCTAGAGAACAAAATATAGAGGAAATAGAAAATTTTGAGATAGGACATGATGATGCTATAAATATTGATCAACCTTTAATACCAAAACAAATAACTTATAAGGAAAATAAAATAATTATTGGAAGTAGTAGTACTTCAAGACATAGTATTTCAAAAATAAAACAAAATAAAAATAGTAGTGTCTATGGAATAAAAGGAAAATTCTTTAATGGAAATAAATGGATAAATGAAAGTAGAATACTTATTGATACTGGAGCAAGTCAAAATCATATTTGCTCTCTTATAGATGAAGGAATTAAAAAAGAAAAAATTAGAACCCTATAGTTATAGAGATTTTGAAGGAAAAATAAACTCTTGTGATATAATAGGACAAGTTCAAATTAAACTTGGAAGTTTATTATTAAACATAGAATGTTATATAGATAATAATATGAATTTTGATGAACATCCAATATTATTAGGAAATTCATTCTTAGATAGTTTAGATAATTATAAAATAGACAAAGAAGGAATTATTATTATACATCAAGGAATAACTACCTATTGTCATAAAGAAAAATGGGTAGAGAGATAAAATTTCCAATAAGTGTATATAGACAAATAACTGTATTCGAAACAAAAATAACTACTTGTGCTTTAATAGATACAGGAGCTGAAATAACTGTATTTAAATCATTCTTATTACCAAAATGGATAGAAAACAAACAACAATTAACTCTACAAGGAATAACTGGAGCAAAAGAATCATTAAAACACAAAAATGAAAATATAGAAGTTATCATAGGATCTAAAATAGTAACTATAAAAAATGTTTACCAATATAATATAAATGATTGTGGTATTATTTTAGGAAATGACTTTTTACAACAGTTTAGTCAATATAATCAAAATATTTATACTATTCAATTAAGAACCCCATGTGGACATTTACTAAAAATTGTTAGAGAATTTAAACCATTTAGAGTTCAGCCAGCTCAGCGTGGTGAAAAGATAGAATTTATACCAAAATTACTCAAATACTCAATCAGAACAATTACTCTTGACCAAATAAAAGATATTTTAGCCAAAAATTATAATGATAATCCACTTGAAAAATGGGAAAAATCAAAAATTACAGCTAAAATAGAATTACTTGAACCTACAATCATTATTAGAGTCAAACCTATGCTTTATAATCAAGAAGATAAAGAAGAATTTCAAGTACAAATTCAGGAACTTCTTGATCAAAAACTTATAAGAAGAAGTAATAGCTCTCATAGTAGCCCAACCTTTATGGTTAGAAATCATGCGGAAATAAAAAGAGGAAAACCTAGAATGGTAGTAAATTATAAAGAACTTAATAAAAATACTAAATTTGATGGATATTATCTACCAAATAAAGAAGTCTTAATAAACATAGCTAAGAATAAAAAATATTATTCAAAATTTGATTGTAAATCTGGATTTTGGCAAATCAAGCTAGAAGAAAATAGTATATCATTAACAGCATTTAGTACCCCTCAGGGACATTATGAATGGATAGTTATGCCATTTGGATTAAAAAATGCACCACAGATTTATCAAAGAAGAATTGATGAAGTTTTTAAAACTTATAATTTTCTTATTGTTTATGTTGATGACATACTTGTTTGTTCAGAAACATATGAAGATCATCTTAAACATCTTAGAAGCTTTGTTATACTTTGTTCAAAAGAAGGTATAATACTTAGTCAGAAAAAGGCAGAAATAGCAAAAAATGAAATTGAATTCTTAGGAATGATAATAAATAGTGATGGAATAAAATTACAATCTCATATTTCAGAAAAAATAATTTTGTTTCCTGATAAATTAGAAAATAAGCAACAAATTCAGAAATTTTTAGGATGTCTTAACTATGCTGAAGGATTTATAGAAAAACTCGCAGAAAAAAGAAATAAATTGCAAAAACTATTAAGAAAATCAAATAAGTTAGGATGGAATGAAGAACATACTCTTTGTGTTAAAAATTTAAAATAAAATTGTAAAAATTTACCTAAACTTAGACTTTCTGATGAAAATGATAAATTAATTATACAGACAGACGCATCAGATTTATATTGGAGTGCTTTATTAAAAATCAGTTTAAATGAAATTTGTAGATATACTAGTGGAACATTTAATAATGCTGAAATAAATTATTCGCAGTTGTTAAAGGTATAAATAAATTTAAAATATTTTTGTTACCTAAAGAATTTATTGTTCAAACTGATAATACTCAACTTAATAGATTAGTAAATAATAAATTACCAAATTCACCTCAACATAGAAGATTGCATAGATGGCAAGTGTTATTATCTTTTTATAATTTTAAATTTGAATATATTAAAGGAAAAGATAACATATTTGCTTATTTCTTGAGTAGGAATCATGAATATGGAAAAAATTGAAGTATTTACCAAGGAATTACAAAATCTTCTAACAAATTTTAATGCAGATTATCTTGCTATCCAAGATGATCATCTTGACATTCGACAAATTTTGTGTGATTTATCAAACAAGGTTGTTGAGAGTGGAAAAAAGATTGAGAAATTAAACAATAATAAAGAAAAAATAGTTGAAAAATTGACAGAATGTTTAGACTTTTTTGTAACTTGCAATCAGGAGTTCCCTCCTTTAGAAAAAGGTGAATACAGTCGAAAGGCTAGTCACATCCCATTTCGGGAGATTAATACATCCACATCAAGTGGAGATTCAAAATTTAAGAGAAATGACTCTCTTACCTCGCAAGAGGAAAAAGTCATAAAAAATAGTCCACAACAATCACCGTCAGTATTGACAAATTGTTGAAAAAATTTACAAGTGGAAAATGAGCCACTCACCTTTTAGGTGAAACATCCTTATCAAAAGGCCTATTGGAACAGCCTACTGTTATTAGTGAATTCCAAGAAAATAAAAAATCATCTACCGGTGACCTTAAATCACCAAATGGAATAATTACAACTCATCATGTTAGAAGCAATTTACATTCTATGGAGAAGGAGTATTACGAATTCTCGGAATGGATATATAATTTCAGAGAAGGAAGTTCTCTTTATTTAACAGCCCTTCCAACGGCGATTTATGCAAGGATTAGTGCAGTTCAAGGTGCCGATCCTATTATTGTTCGAAAATTGGCAACATTTGGATCTTAGATCAACTCTTCCCAGGAGCAGATCTAAAAGAAATTGAACAATTTGACAGAGAATTTGTTAACTGTGTCAAAAAATATAGTGATAAACAACCAGTTGAATTGAGATTCTATACTATCAGTCCTGAGTATAAAGAACCAGAATGGTATGGAGAACATCATCTTGTCACTATTCGAAAAAATAATGGAAATCCACTCAAGGAGATTCAGATTTTTAAAGAGATGCCCACTATCAATAGAAAATGGATGATTTACAGGCGAGCCCTTGGAATTAAATCAGTTTGCTAAACCATGCAATTTTTCTATGGAGAAAAATACATGGTGTATGGAATGAGTAATAATTGGATCATTATCTGTAGAGGAGACAAAGAATCAAAAATTTTAGAGGATAAGATTTGTGAAATCTTGAACGATCAATTCCTTGGGAGTGAGGAATGCATAAAAGAAGCTTGCAGATTGATGGGACACGTCCACAAATAAAGGATGATAAGAAAGGTACATCACAAGACGGCACCATGTGAGCATTAAAGAAAAAAAAGACAACTGTTAAAGCTGGAATAAAGTTGACGACACTAGCAGACAAGTGCTTTGATTATTGCAACCACTTTGAAGAAATTATTGTGCTTTTACTTTTGTGTTGTAAAATTTCGATTGGCTAGAAGCTTCTTGGTGAAGTGCAAGCCTATCTATAAATTAAGACTCTTCTTAATAGAAAAGGTATGACCAAAAAATCCACAGAAAAGATATATTCTCTCAAAATGATCTTTGTAACCACTTTCTTGAAAGAGTAGAAATTACTCTTTGGAGTATCAATCTCTGTAAAAAAATTTGTATAATAGCTTTCTAGCTATCATCGGATCAATAAAGTCTTTAAGTTTTAAATAAATCTTTTATTACGCTTTGAGTGTTGTTCTATACAGTGAGTCTGTTTGAGAGTTTTGAGTGCATATGGGTCCGTTTTGCTGTGATGCTGTTGGACTTTGGCCAACTCTTGTGACGAAGGTGACCAGGAACATATAACATTCTTGCTATTTGGCGAAGCGTGGTAAGGCCATTATTTTAAGCTATGAAGATATTTATTGTCTGAAGATTTGTTTGAAAATTATTATATAAGAATTTTTATAGGATTGTTTACTTTGAAGAACTTTTCATTATGGAAACTTACGAATTGCATTATAGAATTATTCCTTTTAGATATACTAATAGTATTGATTATAGTCACATAATAGATATCCCAGAAACCTATGATAGTTATACTAGAGGAATAAATTTTATAAAAAGAGATTCTAGATATTATCAAAAATGTCTCACAATTGCTTATTTTGGGTTAAAAGAAATATTACCTAAAGAAATAATAAAAATGATTATATTTTTCTAGTTAGATAGTAAAAATAGTGAAAGAACATTTGAAAATATAGAGTAATATGATAATTATAATAATGTTGTTGAATTATATGATTTTGATCTTAGTTTTGATGATAATGAATAAAAGAATTAAAAATATTCATAAATATAATTTAAGGAATCACATAAAAAACTTATAGATGAGAAAACTCATCTCGAATAGATTACCACAAGAATATAAGAAATTAAAATTTAATCTAACATTAAAATTTTATATATCTATAATTAACAATAAACTAGATCTTGTTAAATTAAAAGAATATTTAGAATACACAACTATTAAATAAGAATAAAATATGCCGGAATAACTAAAAAATTTTGTGATAATAAAATAAAAATTTTAGAAGAACAAATAATAACTAGAAGTAATAGAAGAGAAATTGAAAGAGAAATTTTTAATTGGAATAAAATTAAAAGAGAATTAATAAGAAATGAAATTACAAGAGAATAACAATTAAGGAGAGAAATATAACAAATGATAAATAATATAGTAATAAATCCTTTAAACCTACCAGATTAATATGAGTTTACCAACAAAAATAAGAATTGATAAACAAGAAATCGAAAATATAAGACTATCAATAGGAAGTTATCAAACTAGAGGATGTAATACAACTATATTTCAATATTTAAGTTTATGGGGAAATACAGATGGATTATTAAATATGACTACCTATTGGACTAATGCATTTTTATGGCAACAATTATGACAAATAAAAACTAAAGATATAGAAACTATAGATGGAATTAATAACATAGATCCAAAAGATGAAATAGCTAAAGAAATATTAGAAGTTTTAAGTAAAAATATGTCTACACAATTTAATAAAATCAAAGAATAAATTAATAATTTAGAAGTGTTTGATGAAGCTAAACTTGAAGAAATACAAAATCAAATATCAAAATTGCACAGAAAAATAGTATTAATAAAATTGCAACTATAGAAGAAAAACTAGATATTATTAATTATAAAATAGATATTTTATTAGATAAATTAGGATTTGAAAATATTAAACCACCTTGTAAAAAATCTAGAGGATGAGTATGAATGATAAAATCAATTTAATTGAAAAATGTATAAAAATAATTAAAGAAAAAATTACTAGAGTTGAAATAAGTTATGAAGAGGAAAAAGAAAAATTACAAAATAATTTCTTAAGAATAGAAAATCTTTTAAATAGAATAATAAAAAATCTAAATAAAGAAAAACCTTTTAGACCAGATTATACTAAAGAACTTAAAGAAGTAAGAAAGAAAATTGAAAAGTATGAAGAACTAATAGAATTTGATTAAGGATTAAAAGATGATATAGAAAGATTATTAATTGATCTTAAAAAATAAGAAGAAAATCTTATCAAAAAAGAAAAAAAATAAAAATTAATTATTAAAGAATAATGAATGAAGATATGGAAAACCTAATATTCGACCTAGAATATTTAAAAATTTGTGAAGAAATAACTAAAAATCATATGGTTGGAAAAACAGGAGGACCACGAGAAATTAAAGAAGAAGATTTTGGAGAAGTTGGACAAACTAGTACAACTAGATATGAAGCTGAAATAGATCCTAAAAGATATGTTAATACTAAATTTGATTTTAAAATTAGAAAAGATAAAATGTATAGAGATCAATTTAAACCAATATTAAGAGAATCAGGACAAATGAAAATTGTAGGATCATATTTATATCTAGATTGTAAATTAGATGTTAGAAAATCTATTAATGAATGGAGTACTAATATGATAGCACACTTTAATTATAATCGAAGTAATATCGATAATAAAAATAGAACTGAATATTTATTAGCAACTTTCAAAGGAAATGTAGCTAATTGGTATGGAGGATTAGAAGATACAACAAAAGGAATTTGGAAAGATAGTATTGAAGCAGGATTTGGAATTACCATAAATGAAGGAATAAATAGAGTTGTTACAAGAATTTATAGAGAATTTGCAGGAGAAGATTGGGTAAATGAAAGCACTAAAGCTAAAGCAGAAGAAATAGAAGATATTAAGAATAGAATAGAACATTTACAAATTTGTAATATGTGTTATCTTAATGAATATTGTTGTGAATATAGTAAATATTATTATATAATGTATGGAAATGGAGTAGATAAAGATTATTATAAGGAAGTTTTTATTAGAAAATTACCACCACCATAGAATAATTATTTTCAAAATAAGATTAGAGAAAAACAAATTGGAAGAAATGCAGAAGTCTATACTTTAGGACTTATAATAAGAACTATAAAAGATGAAATAAGTTTAATATGTAGCAATCAAATGGTTTATAGACAATCAGGATTTATACAAGATAGAATTTGTTGTCAAGACACTGAAGTACCAGAAAATTGGGGATGTTATGATTATAGAAAAGGAAAAATAAAACATAAAACATAAAAAATATAAAAAGTTTAAAAGGAAATATTTTAAGCCAAAAAGGAGATATTTCAAAAGAAAATATAAATCTTATAATAAAAAATCATTAGGTAAAAAACGATGTAAATGTTGGAATTGTAATGAAGAATGACATATAAGCACTGAATGCTCAAAAAAGAAAGTTAGAGTACTAATTATAGATTTTGAACAAATTAGAGATGAATGTGAAGAAATCAACTTTGAAGAAATAGAAACTGATGAAGAGGTTTTTGAAGAAAATTTAGATTCGGATGAAATATATAGTGAAGAAGAATAAAAATAGAAAAAATAAAACTATTCTAAGTTTGGGGACTAGTTTAGTAATAAAAGACCTATTTCATTAAGGGTAAAATTGACTTTTTAACAAAAACTTTAAATATTAAATATTGACATGCCAATTTTAATAATCTCTCATCTTATTAGTTGCTACCTCGTGTACTGAACACATGGCTTGAGCGTGCGACACGTGGTAACACGTACTAAGCCCCTGTCTTACAATTGTTTTTGTAAAAAAGGAGTTTCGAATAGTGATTTTAAAAGAATATATAGTTAAAAAATAGAAAAAAAAAAATTGAATTTACGTGAAAAATAATGAAACTTTTACTTATTCAAATTTATATTCTATGTGTTTATATATTGTGCTCATGTTAATTCATTAATTACCCCCATTAAAATTGAGAAAATATATTTATATATGGCTTTTTATTTATTTTAATAAAATTATATTTTGTGTTTCAAAAGTTTTGATAGTAAAATTAGGCCCCTCCCGACTCTGTCATTGAAGAAGACTTGAAGGTCTGAAGGTAGGATCAAGAGAACACGAAGGAAGAACGCTTCAAGGATAAACCCTATAAACACCTATTTGGGTTATTTAGAAGGGAAAAAAATTGTATTCCTGTTAAATACACAAAATAATCAAACCCTACGTTAGAATGTTTTGTTATCATTGTTCGTCTAATTTTAAAACAAAGATTTTTAATTCTCATACTCATTGTCAATCGTACATTCACACAATAAGTTTTTTTACACAAACCCAAAAATATTTCCTTACTTTTTAATTACACATCTTGTAGAATTCTCGAGTTGAGAACCATAGTTCCATCAAGAAGATTGAATAAGAAAAAGAAGGAAAAAATAGAGAAGAAAATTGAAAGAGAGAAGAAAGAATTCTGCAATAATATTTTTCGAATTAAAATGAGTACATCAGTCAAGTATATAAATGAAAATTACATCATTAGTTGCAACAACCTATCAACAGAATTAACTATATTAACTACCCAACTGAATTTATCCAGTTGTCCTAACTGAATCTAACTATTATGCCAGCAAAGCTGATTTTATTATCATCTGGTTGCTGACTTGGTTGCTGGAGAAGAAAGGGCTAAATCTGCTACATCAATTGAGGTTGAAGCTGCATCGTAAGATCCCCCTCAATAGGGGCACGAATATTCAAGATGCCCATCTTGAAGATATGTCTGTGAAACAAGGCAGAACCAAGGGGTTTTGTTAAGATATATGCCAACTCATGTTGTGTAGGAACATGAATGATTTTAATTAGTCTAGATTGTTTCTCCCGAACAAGGTGACAATCTATATGAATATGTTTGGTTCTTTCGTGCTGGACATGATTATGAGCAATGGAGATGGCTGATTTGCTATCAGTATACAAGAGGGCAGGTTGAGAATAATGAACAGCCAAATCTAGTAAAAGGTAAAGAAGTCATTAGATCTTACAAGTTGTAGAAGCTATGGCCTTATATTCGGCTTCAGTAGATTATTTGTTGAATGTAGGTTGTTTCTTAGATTTTCAAGAAATTAAGGACTCACCAATTAACACAGCAAAGCCAGTAACACTTCGCCTAGTATCTAGACAGCCAACCTAATCACTATCACTGTAAGCTTTGAGATGTAAATCTGAATTTTTAGGAAAGAATAAACCTTAGCCGAGGTAGTTTTAATGTACCTGAGAACCCTGTGAGTTACATCCAAATGGGATTGAGCAGGTTTAGACATAAACTGGCTAAGGACCTGGACAGAATAGGCCAAGTCAGGTCTAGTTATGGTGAGATATATCAATATGCCAATGAGTCATCTGTAAATTGAGGGATCAGACAATAAATTAGAATCCTCTAACTTCAATTTGAGAGTAGACTCCATTAGGAATGCTACTGGTTTGCAGCCAAAAAACCTAAATCTTCTAATATGTCTATGGCATTTTTTCTTTGGCAAAGGATGATTCCTAATTTTGATCTAGCAACCTCAAGTCCAAGTATATACTTTAATTTACCTAAATCCTTGATTGTGAATTGATCATCTAAGAATTTCTTCAGAACTTAGATTTCAAAAAGATTGACACTAGCGAGTAAGACATCATCAACATAGGGTTGGCAATGCTCTGCTCAGCCCTTGCCCACACGAGCTCGGCTCGTCCCATTTTGGGCGAGCTCGGCTCGTGCCCGGAGCTCGCCCAAAATGGGTACTTGGCGAGCCCGAGCCGAGCCGAGCCACGCCACTTTGGCTCAGCTCGTTTTTTTTTTCACACACCATAGTAGATAAGTATTTAGGGAGAGAAAAAATTGGGCAACCCCATGAGCTGCTAATCTAAAAACGAGCCGACAAGCCTGCTCATCTTGTTTACCACCTCTACATCAACATAAACCAAAAGGACCATGGATGAGTCAGTTGTAGTTCGAAGAAATAGTGAAGAATCAAACTTGGACTATTGAAATCCATATGATTTAAAGCTGGTAGTTAGTTTTGCAAACCATACAAGCTTTTATTTAATTTGCAAACCAATGAAAAATCCTGAGTGGGATAACCCTGAGGCAACCTCATATAGACTTCTTCATGTAAGTCTCCATGCAAGAAAGCGTTGTTGACATCTAACTGGTGCAAGAACCAATTATTTACTAATGCAACAAGCAAAAGCACCCTAATAGAAGTTAACTTGGCAACATGAGAAAAAGTATCAGAAAAATCAAGACCTTCATGTTGGGTATATCCTTTAGCAACCAGTCGCGCTTTATATCTTTCAACCGTGCCATCTGCTTTTAATTTGACTTTGTAAACCCATTTGCATACAATGGTTTGTTTGTCATGTGGAAGTTGCACGAGGTCCAAGTATTATTCTTTTCAAAAGCTTTGATTTCTACATTCATAGGTTCTTGCAAGTGTGGAAAATTGATGGCTTGGCCATAATATTTTGTTTCAAAAACATTAGAAATTGATGTGGTAAAAGCTATGTGTTTGGGAGCTAAACGATTTGTTGAAAGGAAATGAGATATAGGATAAAGTTTACCTGATGCACAAGGTCTGGCCAGCATTGTAGATGATTGGATTGCCATGAGAGAAGAGGGTAAATCACACTCATAATTATCCAGATGAGAGGTTGGATGTCTGGTTCTAGTAGACTGCCTAGGAGAGGGTTGAATAGAAAAACTTAGTAGATTAATGCCTGCTAACTCATGAGAGTTTGAATGGGGACTAAAACTGGAATTGTCTGGCAATGATGGTTGAGTAGTATGATCAGAATTTGTACCAGCAGAGACTATTTCTGAGCTAAGTGGAGTAGGAAAGGTGTTAGGTGCTGGTGCTTGGGTCATTTGTGGTGTGGAATAATACATAGGCTCAGGTATAGGGAATATATGTTGATTTGTAGTTGAGTGAGGTGAAGAAATTTGTTTGTAAGGAAATGAATTTTCATGAAAGATTACATTTCTACTAATAAAGACCTTATGAGTTTGTAGGCATATACTTTGTATCCAATGGGGTATCTAAGAAATACACACTTGGATGCTCGAGGGGAAAATTTGGTTCTATGAACATTAAGTGTGGATGCAAAGCAAAGATATCCAAAGGTTTTGAGATGGTCATACTCTGGTGGTTTTTGGAAGAGCATTTCATAAGGAGTTTTATTGCCAAGAATTGGTGATGGAATACAGTTTATGAGGTGAACGGCTGTAAGTATGCAGTCACTCCAAAAGGTAAGGGATACATTTGATTAAAATAGGAGGCTCTGGCTATTTGTAAGATAAATTGGTGTTTTCTTTCCATCACTCCGTTTTGTTGGGTTGATTCCACACAACTTCTTTGATGTAGGATTCCTAGTGAACTATAGAAATATGGCATGATAAATTCTACATCATTATCAGATCTAATGGACTTTATCTTGGCATTGAAGTGTGTAACGGCCCTTTGATAAAGAAACTTGATATGGCCACGAGTTTCAGATTTGGATTGCATCATGAAAACCCATGTGCATCATGAATAATCATCAACTATATTGAGGAAAAATTTGTAACTATTGAAGGAATGTTCACTAAATGGACCTCCAAATATTACAATGAACTAAATCAAAGATTTTATTAACATTGATTCACTGATAGGAAAAGGTAACTTCTTTTGTTTTGCTAGAAGACAAATTTCACATATATGTAAATTATTACAAGGTATTTGAGAAGCAACATGTGGAATTTTGGACATTCTCGCATTAGATATGTGGCCAGTCTGAGATGCCATATGTTATAGCTTGCATGTTGAGAAGTATTGGTTGTTGGACTACTGATGGGCTGAGATGCAAGAGGTTTATTATGAACAATTAGGAGTTGATATAGGTCCTCTTTTTTCTTTAGCAAAGCCAGCCATCTTCAAGATGGACACATCATGTACAAAGCAATGAGAAGCAGAAAATATCACACAAAGATTGAAAGATTTTGTTAGTTTAGAAACTGATATAAGATTGAATGAAAAAGAGGGTACACATTGAACATTATCAAGTGTTAAACTATCATAAATTTGAACTTTTCGAATGTGGCTGACTGACACAGAGGTACCATTGGTAGATGAACATTACTATATGAGGCTAAATCAATGGAAGTGAAAAGGGTTGGTAAACAGATCATGTGATCTGTTGCTCCTGTATCAATTATCCAAGAAATGACTTTTGGTTTAAGATATACTACATTACAAAATGGGAAACCGGTTGTGTTGGTGGCTACTGACTTGGTGGGTGGATTTTGCTGATTTTTGGCAAAAGATAAGAATTATTAGTAGAGATCATTGAATAAAGTACTTGGTCGCCCATCATTTCCAGATTGATCTGATGTCACAACATGAGCAGCAGGATTATACAAATTGCATTCGTGATCCTCTAGGTCCTTTCCCACTAGGATGATAGCCTATGAGTTGGAAACATTTATCTGCAGTGTAATTTAGATAACAACAGTGAGTGCATTTGGGCTTCTTCTTATCCTTCCAGGGTGGAGGTCTATTAGATGTTCTAGTGAGTTGTATTGCTACATTGCAGCTGAATCTGGGAATAAGTGATTGTGCATGTCTCGTTGACTTTCTTCTTGAAGGAGAAGTGCATATACTCAGGCTAATTATGGAAGTGGAGAAGTTAGGAGCAGTTGGCTTCTCAATATAGAATAAGATTCATCGAGTCCAATGAGGAATTTCATAACAGCATTTGATTGCTGAATATCAAAAATGCTATGTAATATATCGCAATTGCTGCTAGACAGTACTCCACAGTTGCACTTAAGCATGGGTCTATAGATAATATACTCATCCCACGTGGATTTTGTCGTTGGACTTCCTAGATCAGTTAAAGGTCATCAAGCTATATGAGTCATAGTTGATCGTTTGACAAAATATGCTCATTTCCTACCAGTAAAGATGACTTTCAGTTTAGACCAGTATGCTCAGTTGTACATCAGAAAAATTGTAAGATTGCATGGTGTACTAGTTTCTATAGTTTCAGACGGGGATACCAAATTTACATCCAAGTTCTGTGAAAGCTTGCAGACAGCTATGTGAACTAGATTGAAATTCAGCACAGCATATCATCCACAGACAGATGGACAATCAGAGAGAACTATACAGACTTTAGAGGATATGTTGAGAGCTTGCGTTTTAGATCTTGGTGGTAACTGGGAAATGCATTTACCGTTGGTTGAGTTTACATATAACAATAGTTTCCAGTCTACCATTGGCATGGCACCATATGAAGCCCTTTATAGCAGAAAGTGCACATCACCAATTCATTGGGATGAAATTGGTGAGAAGAGGGTCTTAGGTCCTGAAATAGTGGAACAGACAGTAAATGTTGTGGAGAAGATAAAAGAAAGGATTAAAACAGCACGGGACAGACAGAAGTCTTATGCTGACAAAAGACGAAAGGAACTACAATTTGAAATTGGTGAAAAAGTGTTTCTTAAAGTGGTTTCTATGAAAGGCGTGGTAAGGTTTGGAAGGAAAGAAAAACTTAGACCAAGGTTCATTGGACCTTTTGAAATCTTGGAAAGAGTTGAAAACGTAACCTATAGGCTGGCTTTACCGCCAGAGTTATCAGCAGTACATAATGTTTTCCACATCTCAATGTTAAAGAAATATGTCCATGATTCGGACCACATTGTTAGTTATGCATCCTTGGATGTTAACAAGGATACGACATATGAGAAAACTCATGCGGTCATACTTGAGAGGAAAGTTGATACCTTGAGGAATAAAGATATTCCTTTAGTTAAAGTCCAATGGAACACACATGGTAGAGAAGAGATAACTTGGGAAAGAGAAGATGAGATTTTAGCCAATACCCAGACATTTTTAAATCAAGTGAGTTTAATTTCGAGAACGAAATTTATTTTAAGTGTGGGAGGTTGTAGCGACCCGAATTTTAAAATGCAAATTTTATAACTTAAGTTGTGTCGCTACGACATTTCCGTCAAATTTTAGAATTTATTTTACGTCTGTCGAGATGTCTAGCAAGACATTTAATATAAAAATTCAAAAACGATTTTTAATCTTAAAAATTCAATATTTCCTTATTGGGTCGAATTTTACACCACATCTATTTCAAATTTCTCTTGGTCCAATATTTCTCTTTGGCCCAAGTTTAAGTCTATTATCAGTCTAATCAATTGTCCAAATTCTGAAGCATAGGGTTGTAGGGTTCAATAGTGTCAAACCTAAAAACCATCAATTCCACCTCCCCAAAAATTCACTCGAGGCTGCAAAACCTCACAACAAATCTGGGCATTCAACTGGTAAATCTCTTCACGTTTCAACGATTATTTTCTTTTGATTTCATCATCATCTTCTAATTCACATTAATATTGCATCAGTTCTTCAAAACTCAAGTTGCAAACTTTGAACCTGTAATTCATTCTTGGCAAAAATCTGTACATGTAACTATTTCGAAAATAATTTTTATTTTCGTTGAAATTCTAATCTCTGTTTCTTCTTGACATATTAATAAAAAAAAGGGAAGGAAAATGAAATGAATGAGTTTAATCTTATACTCCAATCGGTTCAATCGCAACTCCAAACCTTGCTCTCTTATCTTGCTCTTATTGTGATTGAAATTTTTGGAGCGGTGAAGGATAATAGAAACCCGAGTGTACCGACAGTTTTCCTGCCAAATGAGACAGTCCAACCTCTATTCTCCCCCTCTCGCCTGGAACACTATCACACGAGCCACCATTTGCATTAAACTTCCTTCCCTGACATCAACTTTGATTGGAAATCATCAAAACGTGAAAAATCCAAATTGTAAAAGTTGATTTCGAAAACCAGCAACAAGTCTCTGTCATGAAAATGGATTGGGAATGGGGGTATGGTTTTAAATATTGAGATTTCATTTTTAAATCCTCAAGTTTGGCCAAAAGTTTAAGTTAGTCCCCTATTTGATTTTTATTCTTTCACCATCTTAAAGTTTAATTATTCTTTAAATTAATTATAATTTACTTTCTAATTTTATCATATTGGCCCTAAACATTCCAATTTTGATAATTAAACCCTAAAGATTTAAAGAAATATCAAATTACTCATTTCTTTACTTTCAAAAAGTTCAATCAAGTCCCTAAAAGTTTTAAATTATTAATTAGAACTTAATATCCTAAATTATATTAATTTTGTTCTTGTTAGACAAGGTCGCGGGGAAAGTTTAAAGCACGGTAACATTACATCCGTTCGATTTCAAAAAAAATTCCAAAACTTTGAGGTGGGGTTTAGATTTAAGCAATTGTGGTTATTTTATCTATGTTAATTCTTGATGTGTGATTTTGATTGTGATAAAATGCTTATACATATGAAAAGGTTGTCAAGGACCGTAAATAGGTACAGGAACGAAAGTGGGTCCTTGGGGTTGTTCCACAGTGCAAAATTTGTTAAGCGCTTATAACACATTGTCAGGAACCGTAAATATGTCCGAGATCGTAATTGGGTCCTTGGGGATATCCCACAGTACATATATCTACAGTATGTTGTATTGGTATTATATTCGTAGTTTGATATCATGTTTAAATTTAGGCTTATTAGTACAAAACGTCCCTACGTTTGACAGTTAGTGTGCAAAACATCCTAACGTTTCATTTTTTTGCATTTTCGCCCATATTTCAACGTTTCAGTGTGGAAAACGTCCTTTTCACTATTTTTCAGTGTAAAATGACCAATTTACCCTCAAATTTAAATAAAACAAAGAAAATGAAATGAAAAATAAAAAAATAAATTGTAATTATACTCTCAAACTTTTTAAAAAGTGCAAGTGGGTTCAAAAGTCTTATTAAAAGGTTTAAGCACAAAACGTCCCTACGTTTCAAATATGTTTGTATTTGCTCAATAGCACAAAATGTCCCTACGTTTGACACTTATTGCGTAAAATGTCCTTACGTTTCATTTCTTTTTACATTTTCGTCCTTATTTCAACGTTTCATTGCGGAAAAACGTCATTTTCACTATTTTTCAATGTAAAATTACCAATATACCCTCATATTTAAATAAAACAAAAAAATAAAATAAAAATAAAAATAAATTACAATTATGCTCCCAAACATTTTAAAAAGTGCAAATGAGTTCAAAAAATCTTATTAAAACATTCAAACCATCAGTCTTTTCCTCATCTCTCAACTTTATCCTCCCTCCACCACCTAAACCACCAGACCCCACCACCATTCAAACCGTTAATGCTGGCCACAACTATCAGCCCCAGGATTGTAGATGGAGGTGAGATGGTTTGAATGGTGGTAGGGTCTGGTGGTTTAGGTGGTAGAGAGAGGATAAAGCTAAGAGAGGAGGAGAAGACTGATGATTTGAATGTTTTAATAAGATTTTTGAACTCATTTGCACTTTTTAAAAAGTTTGGGAGCACAATTGTAATTTATTTTTATTTTTATTTTCCTTTTTTTGTTTTATTTAAATATGAGGGTATATTGGTCATTTTACATTGAAAATAGTGAAAATGACGTTTTTCCGCAATGAAACGTTGAAATAAGGACGAAAATGTAAAAATAAATGAAACGTAAGGACGTTTTACGCAATAAGTGTCAAACGTATGGACATTTTGTGCTATTGAGCAAATACAAACATATTTGAAACGTAAGGACGTTTTCTGCATTAAGGGTCAAACGTAGGGACGTTTTGTGCTTAAGCCTTTTAATAAGACTTTTGGACCCACTTGCACTTTTTAAAAAGTTTGGGAGTATAATTACAATTTATTTTTTTATTTTTTATTTTTCATTTCATTTTCTTTGTTTTATTTAAATTTGAGGGTAAATTGGTCATTTTACACTGAAAAATAGTGAAAATGACGTTTTCCACATTGAAACGTTGAAATAGGGGCGAAAATGCAAAAAACTGAAACGTTAGGATGTTTTGCACACTAACTGTCAAACGTATGGACGTTTTGTGCTATTAAGCCTTTAAATTTAACTTGAACTTATTGTTGTTTCTTCACTGAGTATAATTCGTTATGCTCATCCCAATATTTTTCTACTCTTTCAGGTTAAGGAGCTCGGCAAAGCAAGGTAATGAGCGGGGCAATCTTAATTAAATAATAGATCGTTTAATTCACAAATTTTTAAACAAGTACTTTAAATAGTCGATTTCCATTTTGTCTATTTAGTCTCAGATTTTAGTATTTGCAAATTGTGGCACTTTGCTTATTATATTTGGTATTGACTTTTAGGATGTGAATAAAATATTCAAATGACGTTTCCGCATTTAGTTCCAATTTGCTATAGTTTTAAAATATATATATATATACTTACGCATCTTGCCGTTTGTTGAGAATACTTATTTACTTGACATTTCGACTTAAGTAGCGCCTTGAGTTAATAGAATTTCGGGCGTTACACAAGTTCATTCCAAACTTCACAAGCAGATGAAATATACTACAAACTTTGACGAATCTCTTTATTGATCGAATTTAATACAAAGAAAACACAAGATAATTAGTGCGGACCCAACTATTGTATATAACACCAGAAGTTGGATTTGGAACTGGCAATGAACCATCAATGAAGGTTGTTTTGTTCTTTCCACTCAATGCCATAGAAATTGAGCGGCTCCAAGAGATATAATTCTCTCCATTAAAAACTTCATAAACAATTAAGGCGCCAAGATTATCGCTAGGATGCAAAATATAGTGACTGGTTGGATCATCTGCTGGATTGAAAAGAGAATATGTCATGAATTTAATTCAGAAATAAAGAAGATGAGTGATTCATTTAGTAGAAATCTTCCCAAGTAGAAAGGGAAATTAGATCCCTAAATAGTTTATAAAGCTTAATGGAAGAATATGAAGCTCTGATCCCATGTATTATTCTCGAGTTGAGAACCATAGTTCCATCAAGAAGATTGAATAAGAAAAAGAAGGAAAAAAACAAAGAAGAAAGAATTCTACTATATTATTTTTCGAATTAAAATGAGTACATCGGTCAAGTATATAGAGGAAAATTACATCATTAGTTGCAACAACCTATCAACAGAATTAACTATATCAACAGTATTAACTACCCAACTGAATTTATTAAGCTGTCCTAACTGAATCTAACTACCATGTCAGCAAAGCTGATTTTATTATCATCCGGTTGCTGTAGAAGAAATGGCTGAATCTGCTGCATCAGTTAGAGCCCGAAGCTTCATCGGTTGAAGCTGAAGCTGCATCGTAAGACATTCACCAAAAAATTACTGTTCAAAAATCTTTTTTTAGGAAAAAAACAAATAATGGCCATCAAACAAGTTTTTGTGATGTTTACTTCCAGTTCCCAGCACCATGCATCAGTGAAACCATTGGATTCTTTCTGCCCACAACTAAAATGCCCCTTTCTTCTATGTTAACAAATGGAAACCTTTTTTATTTTAACCCTATTGAATGACTTTATCAGAAATTTTAAACTATTAGATATTCATAAATTATTTAAATTATGTATCAACTGGTCTCTTTACATTCCATCAAAAGCGTAATGTGTATACAATTTTTGTAAATAGATCACGACCACACTAAATCAAGAAGAAAATTGTAAGTCTCTTTGGAAAGCTAACATGTTTTAGTATATGAAATGTAGTTTAAAATTCATTGCATAGATATGTGCAGCAGCCAGCAGGAGGCTGAAAATACATTTTAATATATTAATTAAGATCAATCGTTAGAACTACAGTACACTAAAGACTAAAGTATTTACTTTTTCTCCTATTTCTTAAAGGAAAGCTTCTGAAATTATTGAAAGTAATCCAATTATGCTACACAAACAGTCTCAAAAACATACACACGTGATTGAATAGTTTAAAAAATAAAAAATAAAAAACACACTCAAACAGGTGCTGCCAAGTCGATCTATCTATCATTTCCATGTATTTGAGTTTGTTCAATCGTTGCGAAATTGGCTTCTGGGTTGGTACTTTTAAAGAGTTTTATAATCCTGGTTTTGAGCTTGAGAATATGTTGAGATCTTCTGCTGTGTTTCTGGGGAAAGGAACATTTGGAAATGCATATATTGCAGCAATGGGAAACGGAATGAAAATTGTGGTAAGAGATTAAAAGTAGTGAACATTTCAGAAAAAAGTCTTAAACAACAAATGGAGGTTATTGGAAATTTAAGGCACGAAAATGTGTACTATTTCTCCAAAGATGAACAGCTTCTACTGTGTGATCATTACAGTAATGTTAACACGGTCTGTCTAACGTTCTTGTTCCTGCATTTTTCATTGGACTGCCAAGTCTAATTTATAGTGTTCAATTTTATCTCGACCGTGGATGGGCCTGATATTCCGATTATATATAAAGGATTCTGGGTGAAGGCCCTTTTTGGGGGATGAGAAATTTCACCATTTTCTAGGGGAGTATTTGTTCACATCCATGTCTGGACCATCGAGAATCACTATTTCAACTTGCTTTTAGGTTCTATTGTCTGTGGGTTTAGCGCACACTATTTAATTCGAAGCATTTTATCATCTCTCACGAAAACTAGCAAGAATCATACTCGTTTGGATTGGGAAACCCGTCTAAGAAATGCAGTCTGAGTAGCAAGGGGTATTGCTTTCACAGGCAAAGTATTGGACTTACCATTCAATGTCAATGTATTGTCACGTAAGCTGGGACTAACAACCAGTGTTCTACATAGCATTACTCATTCCAAAATAGTCAGATTTGGTAATGAAGGCAGGACACGTTGTGACATCTACTGCCAGGGAGCCCTTTGGTTAAGGAACAACAAACCATAACCTCCAAACAAGTCTCCTCACCAGTTTCCAACCAGACCTTTTCTCAACCCAATTAACCGCTGAAACTAAGTGAACACCCAGAACAAACCCAAGAAATGGAGAAAATATTAAAATATCACATAACATTATACCAACAGAGAATATACAAAACAGTGCATAAAATACCTAGCAAACCAGTGCATTAGGATTTAGGAATGCCGCAATGATGATAAATCCACGGGTGGCATGGCTATAAGAAAATGCACATTCTGCCCAAAATGTTCAAAGATTCTACTTTATGCAATGTTCCTCAGCTTTAACCAAAAAAATGAGAAAAAAGATAAAAAGGGAAAACGTAGAAGGGTAGAGGCCCAAACAGACACAGAAACAGGTGGTACTGAGTGACAAAATTTTTGGATAGTCATTCTATTCCTTCTCTGTTTTCTACAACAGAAACATAAATTGAATAGGATAAATGTACTGCTAAACATGCTGTGCAGGATATTAAAGCACGCCTTCAAAAACATATATAAACAAGTGATTTCCCAACTTATCTGCTATTGTCAACAAGCATGCCAATGCTTATAACTTCTTAGTGTTCTACAACCTCTAAAAGTAACCCAAGAGAAATACAAATAGAGAAATTTGTTTTACTGAGATGATCTCTCCATCTACAGGTTATTTCCAGAATACTTCATAGCCACAAAAGTACGAGTTTCCAAATGATCTGCAATCTAATAATAATAAAAGTAGAACAATCACAACAGTTGAAGATGACCAAGATGGTCTACATCTAAAAGGAGTTGTGCAATTACCTCAAATCTCCTGAAGTCAATTAATCACCCGATACATAAGTTTTATCTTCATAATATCTTCTTTCACTTTCACCCTTTTTCTCATTCCGTTTCTGTGAATAGAGAGCAAAGTGAGAAATCGAGAACGATTCAGCCAGACTCGTGATCAAATAAATTCTGAAGTAATCAAGCAGAACAGAAAAGAATGACAGCTCCCAAAATTCTTTAAACACTTTCAACAAATGAAAATCGGGTGTAAATAAACCTGGAATGCCTCATGATTTGATACTATCCTCCTGATTATTGTGCTAGTCGTAATATCTAAAGGACTTTCCAACAGCTTAAATATACCCATACTGATAGGAACAGCATAAGGATTGCCCTTCTCCTGCAAGATCATCAAAAACAAGCAATTACTCGGCATGGATACTCAGTATGAATATTAAAAATCTAGTAACATAACATACCTTCTGAAAATCATTATCCTCAGCTACAGTTCCATGCACAACCAAAGAGATATTGAAAGTTGTTATCTGCAGTAACAAGAACTTACACGATGAGAGAAAAATAGGAAACAAGAAAGTGCATGTTTCATGGAAAGGTCAAGTTCATTGCAATCAACTCCGAGCGCAGAAGAAACTTAATCATCAAAACCTCTAGCGTGGAACTGTCGACTTGAAACTATTAGAAACAATCAATTTTTACAGATACCTTACATGTGAAAAGGAAATGAGTCCTACAAATGCTGTTGGTAAACTGATTTTATAAATAATATCCAGACGAGAGAAAGGAATAAAATATTATGAAATAAACTTTGAGTATTAAGAACAATTTACATCAAAGAGTTGTCTTTTCCCACAGTAAATAAAATATTGATCGTTCTTCTACAGTTAAATCTAAATATAGAAATGAAAATTTGAGCATTCATAGTGTTACAGCTATAAAATACTTAAAAAAACATGAATGTAGAAAGGAACTCATAATATATATTAAATATATTTGATGTGATTTGCCAAAGAAAATAAATAGATCATTTTTATTGAAAAATGAAATTGAAATAGTGACCCACCCGTATTTACTCTGAGTCGGCGACCGGTTTGGGTCTGATTACCATGACTAAAAGTACAGTGAAAAATATAACTTCTCAAATTAGTTCCTTGTCTTAATAACTATTATAGGTTCTCAAAGGAGGTAATTTTTGGAGTCATCGTATAATAAAACAACCAATATTGAGTTTAGATGAAGTAATAGTTAAGAATATCACTCAATTCCAAACATGGATATCCATAGGCCCTGTTACAAGCAGGAGGCCTTTTTGTTTGATGATATATAACCTCAAAATCAATTGATTCTACATATTTCTTTGCTGGGCTAAAAATTTGAGTATTTATTTAGGTCTAAAACATTTTTATTCTCATTCACTTATTTATAGTAACCTTTGAAATCACTAGACTTGGATCAGTTCAAAATAACTAATAAGAATAACATAAAAATTCAAGGATTGCATTTTATAGCTTTAACATAGTAATCAAAGCTAAACTCAGCATCAAACTGGAAAAGAACTTGATAGTTCAATTAACAGTACAATTGACAGGGTCAATGACCAACCACAAGGGTTAAACATTTGGAAACAGATTTTTACAAAGGTGCCCATCAGTTCATTATACAATTATTGAAAAGTGAAATGTATATTTTGGACTTGTCGTGTGGTTTCTTATTGGATGTCTACATAAAACATGTGTCTCAAATATTATTTAACTTACTCTTAAATTAACAGCAGAGATGAGAGAGAACAAGTTTTGTGTAAAAATAAAAGGTAATAAAATCATGAATACAGCAAACTTACCGTATCTTTTGAAACCTCCAATGGAGCACCAATAATTACCTCATCCACATATCGGCAAGCCAAAACACTTAAGCTTCTTTCGTGGAGATTCATAATTGGACGGTGAGCTCCCCTTTTTGAACTGCAAGGCATCATACAACAAAGATGTTGAAGGTCTTCCAAAATAGTAAATGTAGCACAGTCTATAATGTTATCCAGCAAGTACTTAAGTTTATGGCTGTCAAAACATCCAGATAAAAGAAACTAATGATAGTGTCCAAGTGCAAAATGTACACAAATACCTCTCATGACCAATATTAATGTAAGACATCATAAGGGCATATTGTGACTTCCACTTTACAGCAATACTGAAACTCATAAATTAAGTGAAAGATCTAAAGAGCAATTAATGGACAAACGAAAGGGTTTTAACTCTTCCCCTTCCTGCTTTCCCTGAACTTCTCCATTTGGAGCAGTATTAGATTAAGCCAAAAAAGCAGACATTTCTTTCCAATGTTTCATGAAATGGAGTTTGACTACTAATGATACTCTCAGATTGTCTTCTGAGCTACATAAATTCATCTTATGTTTGACATTAGTTTTTCTTTTTCATTGTGGTGTGATAAGTGTAGTTTCTACACTTATTCGATGTCCTAAATGATGATATTTTATTGTTCTTCGGATAAAATACTACCTAATTTGTGTTATATTTTATCTCGTAGGTAAAACTCAATGTTTGATTAAGAATTTGAGAAAAGAATGCAAAGATAGCGAAAAATGACTATATTGTATCAAATACAAAGTTCGAGGACTGACATGCAAATATTCAAAAGTTGATTCGGAGTGCAAAACGATGATTTGAAAATGCTAAGAGTCAATTGAAATAAAATATTAGTGAACGGGACAAAAAATATTGGAAAAAGACCAAGATACGCACAGGCTTGCAGGGCATGCGTACGCACGATTCCAATTCCTACAAACTGAAGCCACTTATGTTGCATTGTGCGTACGCACATCTAGGCATGGGTCAATTTCGGGAAAAATTTTGTTTTCTTATATTGCGTTTGGAAAGTTTTGAATTGCGATCTTGGGTGCTGTACTCAAAGAAAGAGACGTCCAGAAATAAGGAGACCTCCAAAAAACCTAAATTCATCATATTCTACAGAGTTTTGGAGGCAAAGAACGAGGCACAATCATCAACCAAAGGCAAATTATACAAGTTTATTAAAAATTATTCATCCATTTTCAAGATTCAAGCTAAGAAATTGGATTTCTCCACTTTCTTTATTATTTCTCGATCCGGGTGACATCTTTTCATTATTTTTTATATAGTTTAATGATTAGGATGGTTGGCTAAGTTTTTCATTGTATTGGATGAATAATGAACCCTATTATTTATTTATTTTAATTCAAGACAATTAGTTTAGTATTTCTTGATTTTCTTGATTGGTTTTGCATTCCCATTGAACTATTTGATTGCTTGATCACCAATTAAATAGTAAGTTGCTTGTTGTAGTGTAGGAATACTCACAATAAGTTTAGAACGAGGCAAAATCAACACATTGACAATAGGCATTAGGAATAATATATATGGCATGTGCAATCATGTGCGATAAATCCTGTGATTCAATACATGTTTTTCATATGAATTCGGACTAGAAATAGGATCGGGTCGTGTTAAACATAAGTTTAATATATCTTGGAAAAGAATATTGAATAATAGTGGATTATCGATTGTCTTGAATGTGTGAATTTACTAAATTAAGAATTAAGAATTGAAATAAATGGCAATAGGGGAATTCACGATTTCAATACAAACATTCACATATTAGATAAATACTTTACTTGTTTTCTTAGTTTAGGATTAGTATAGAAAATATACAAACAATTTCTTTTGATTTTATCACACTTCGAATTTAATATTAGCTATTAAACTACAAATTAGACATTATTCATCATGGGAACGATACTCTTAACTCACATATTTTATTACTTGTACAACAATCTCGTACGCTTGCGGGTTTCACGCGAACAAGTTTTTGGCGCCGCTGTCGGGGAATAAAGGATTTGATTTTAGTTTAGTAGTTTATATTAAATTCGATTTTTGTTTGTTTATTTTGTTTTATTATTGATTTTGGCTACCCACACTGATCTCTCTTACTTGATATTCTATCCCGGTGACGTTCAGCAATGCGTCTAATATTCTATCACGGCATGTTGAAAAGGTTTTTGCAATGAATAATCTTGAAATGGACGACGACGAGGAAGAAGATATATACTGTGAATTATGCTATGGGTGCATTATACTGGCCACTGCTTGAATACATGCACTGAACCATTTCAGCTCAAGCTCTTGCAGTTTAAACAATATTTAAGATGTCGAAGACTAGCAATTGGCACATCTTTTGAAGCCTACATGCCTGTGGGAGAGTGTATCCCTTCCGACACGTTTGTGGAATTTGGTCCTTCCATGTTGAACGAAGAGGCAATTGCAAAATACTACACTGATCTTGCCATGTTAGATGAAAACAAACTGTGTATTGGAGATGGCATATTTTTGTATGAATTTAAAAGGTGGGGATACAATCCACTCGAAAAGTTCGAAAGAAAAGAGTTTACATTACCCGTGGATTTAAATTGTGAATCGGCCATTCAACCCGAGGAGATATCAATTATGGAAGACGAGTACAAAAACGATGAAAGATCAATTACAAATAAACAAAACAAAGAAGAGGCAATTAATGAAGAAGACGTTAACACATTCTGTCGATTTCATTGATTGCCCTATCATTGAATTTGTAATTAAGCCTAAAGAGAAGGAAGAAGTCTATATAGTTGAATTCAAATCGGAGGAGACAGACATATCATATCACATTGGAGAGAGCAATGTTAAAATTTGTAGAAGTAAAGAAGAGTGGGGCAAAGCCAAAAGAGGCAAACTGAGCAAGGCATCAAAAGCGTTCTTCAAAATTCCATGATGCCGAAGCAACAAAGTCAAGCTAAGGACTTTACACAGAGCGCTTATTGGGAGGCAACCCAATTTTTCTTCCATTTTATTTATTATCCTTTCTAGTAATAGAATAATTTAGATTAAATTTTTTTTATTATTATTCAATTTTAGGGACTCATCATCCATACCACGTTTTCCCTTAGGTCTTCGATATGTTGGTTTATTAGATGTTGGAGTTAAGTAACACTAGTTCCAAAGTTTTAAGCCTTAATGCTTTATTTGATCACATTGTGCAAGAACATGATATCGCGAAATATTTAAATCAATACTGACCAAGGAGCCAGTGAAAGCAGTAAAAAGCTAGACATTGGATTACAAGCCATATCAAGGGAGTATTTTTCTTCAATTTCTTCCCCACCCCTTTATATGAGGATTTAGAATTTAAGACATTGAGGACCATGTCTAGTTTAAGTTTGGGGGTGGAAAACATGAGTTTTCATTTTTCATTTTAAATTTTTTTTTTTTTTTTTTTTTGTGCTAGTATCATTCTTGTTTTTATTTGTTTTGTGTGCTTTTATTGCTTTAGATATATATATATATAAAGTTAAAATTTTGGAAAAAAAATTCAAAAATATTTTGTTTTTGTGTACTTGTATGAGTTAGTTGGTCTAGTTGACATTAAAAAAATATATATTGAATCGTTAATTGATCTATAAATCGTGAATAAATTGAATGCTTACATTAATTTTTGCTTTTCCATGTGAAATTTGATATATATTGAGAACATGATTAAGTTAAGCATTGCGAATGAATGAGTTGATTTCATAAGTGGATAGGTTGAAAAGTGGACCATATATGCTAAATTCAAAACCACTAAATTCTACATCCTTAGACCAAAATTATAATAGTTTGGGGGATTTCATAATTGTAGGAAGATATTGAGATAAATAGGGATTCCATGTGTGAAATTAAAAATCTTTTTTGGATTGTCTAAGGTTAATAGGATGCAATTTGGTGAAAATCTCAAGTTAGAGGTCGTTTTACTTAGATAGGTGTTTAATGAGGGACATTGCACTAATCAAGGTAAAAAAAACACATTTCATTTGAAAATTTCTCTTCGTAGCCTTTATGACTCGAGTTAATAAGCCTGTAAGGGTGTTAAAACCTATTGCTCTAAAGTCAACTGACTTGGGAGTCATCGGCCTAAAACTTGTTACATGGGTCATTTAGAAAGCTTAAGGGAGAGAATGCTATAAATAAAGAAAAAAAATGTTGAAAAAAAAATTGGGAAAAAAAATATAGAAAAAAAAGTAGGTGCATGAAACAAACGCACCAAGTACCTTAATTATGCCCCAAATACTTGTTTAAGAAAATTTGACTTTTGATAAAAGATTGTTAGCCTAATTAAGTCCTAGAGATTGAAGCAATCAAACTTAATGGAAAATTCTTATTTATTGATATATTGACTTGCAATTAGTGAGATTTACCTAAACTAGAGAGGTAAGGATAGTATACAATTCAAATTTTGTTCACACACTTGAAAAGAGCGAAAATAATAAGTTTGGAGGTATGAATCTTACGAGTGATGAAAAAATATATTTGACCATTGAGGGTCAGGAATTGAAACTCATGAATTCATAATGTTATGCTTAATTCTTCACACGCACGTCGATTTTACATTGAAGAAGTAGATTTTAATTTCTGTATTGTGATTTTGAAAATGTGCATAGATTTTATATGATGATTTCAATCATGAAATAAAAAGTCAAGTTAGCTAGCTAAATTTTTTGCTTTACTTGATTAACTGGTCACCAATTAGGTAATTAGCATTGTGTGTTTGTGTGTTTGATAGGTTTTAATTTTGTTTGAGGACAAACAAAGAATCAAGTTTGGGGGTGTGATAAGTGTAGTTTCTACACTTATTCGATGTCCTAAATGATAATATTTTATTGTTCTTTGGATAAAATACTACCTAATTTGTGTTATATTTCATCTCGTAGGTAAAACTCAATGTTTGATTAAGAATTTGAGAAAAGAATGCAAAGATAGTGAAAAATAGCTCCATTGTATCAAATACAAAGTTCAGGGACTGACATGCAAACATTCAAAAGTTGATTCGGAGTGCAAAACGATGATTTGAAAATGTCAAGAGTCAATTGAAATAAAATGTTAGTGAACGGGACAAGAAATATTGGAAAAAGACCAAGACATATGCATGAGGAAGTTCAGGGACCAATTTGCAAAATTGGTCCCCAAACATTGAACTATGCGTACGCACAGGCCTGCAGGGCGTGCATACGCACGATTCCAATTCCTACAAACTGAAGCCACTTATGTTGCACATCTAGACCCATGCGTACGCATGGGCGTGCATACGCACGA
This sequence comes from Fraxinus excelsior, assembly GCA_019097785.1. Taxonomy (NCBI): domain Eukaryota; kingdom Viridiplantae; phylum Streptophyta; class Magnoliopsida; order Lamiales; family Oleaceae; genus Fraxinus; species Fraxinus excelsior. The sequence goes on from CM032632.1 coordinate 20,113,255, forward strand.
TTCCAATTCCTACAAACTGAAGCCACTTATGTTGCATATCTAGACCCATGCGTACGCATGGGTCAATTTCGGGAAAAATTCTGTTTCCTTATTTTGCGTTTGGAAAGTTTTGAATTGTAATCTTGGGTGCCGTATTCAAAGGAAAAGACATCCAGAAAGAGGGAAACCTCCAAAAAACCTAAATTCATCATATTCTATAGAGTTTTGGAGGCGAAGAACGAGGCACAATCATCAACCAAAAGCAAATTATACAAGTTTATTGAAGATTATTCATCCATTTTCAAAATTCAAGCCAAGAAATTGGATTTCTCCACTTTCTTCATTATTTCTCGATCCGGGTGACGTCTTTTCATTATTTTTTATATAGTTTAATGATTAGGATGGTTGACTAAGTTTTTCATTGTATTGGATGAATGATGAACCCTATTATTTATTTATTTTAATTCAAGACAATTAGTTTAGTATTTTTTGATTTTCTTGATTTGTTTTGTATTCCCATTGAACTATTTGATTGCTTGATATGTTTTTCATATGAATTCGAACTAGAAATAGGATCGAATCGTGTTAAACATAGGTTTAATATATCTTGGGAAAGAATATTGAATAATAATGGATTATCGATTGTCTTGAATGTATGAATTTACTAGATTAAGAATTGAAATAAATGGCAATAGGGGAATTCACGATTCCAATACAAACATTCACATATTAGATAAATACTTCACTTGTTTTCTTAGTTTAGGATTAGTATAGAAAATATACAAACAATCTCTTTTGATTTTATCACACTTCGAATTTAATATTAGCTATTGAACTACAAATTAGACATTATTACTCATGGGAACGATACTCTTAACTCGCATATTTTATTACTTGTACAACGATCTCATACGCTTGCGGGTTTCACGCGAACAGTTAACAAGAGAGATTGTAAAATTGAAAGCATTTATAACAAAACTGCGGGTGGGGGTGCACATATATAAGAAAACAAATACGATATGAGTATGGATTTTTTTTTTTTTTTTTTTTTAAATCAAAAGTGCATCATTGCACAACACTCAATCTCAAGCATACTCAACTAAACATAATGAAGGTTCATCCACAATTATCTGGAGTGGGCAACATAGATACTCCGTTTTAATTTTTCACTATAATTTCCGAATTTAAAACTCCATCTAATTCAAGTGCATCTTACGATTCTTACCATCAATACTTAATAAGAAAGAACAATCGTTGAGAGGGAATTTGAAAATCGAGAGAGTCAGTAAAGCGTTTCTACCTGACAGTTTGATCAGTATGAATACCAACAAGTAGAAAGTCGCCAAGTCCTCGAGCAAGCCTCAGTATCTGTAATTCACCAAACAAATAAAAACCTCCACGCATCATGAGAAAAAAAGCCAAGGATTCTTCTATCAGAATCTAAAACAAGATTGCTGCTAGATGACAAGAAAGCAGACAGCGAAGGGCTAGACCAAAACAACAATACTTCAATATGGGATGTGCTCCAACAGAAGAGGGTGATAGTTAAACAAATTGATCACCACAAATTTAGAAAGAGGCACGTGGATCTGACATGGACTAGAATCATGAGCACACAATCCATCCAATTCCCAAAAATATAGTGATAGTGTATAATAGTACGTTAGATATGTTATCAAGAAATAAGCTAGCAGTCATACGCATAAAGAAAATTCTCCAATATACCATAAATGTCCTCCATAGCATTGATGTTAAGTATATGGAATGGGATAAATTATCTCATACCTCCACATGTCCAGCATGGAAAAGATCAAATGCACCATCTATATAAACTACCCGAGCATCTGGACCAGGTCCCTACAAGGTGCAAAAATATATTATGAAAGATCAAAAGGTACTCAGCAATTGTAATATCTTAATAAAAATCGACGATCAGAAAATGATTTGGATAAAAAAATGATCATAAGAGAAAGGAAATTTTAACAGACTAAATGCACAAGTCGCAAGCCAGAAGCAAATTGGGTATGAAATCAACAGTAGCACATGAAGCTATGACATATATCTATTTTGCAAGAGTTTTGCAAGTGATTCCCTCCCTCTCTACTACCATATGCTTAGTTGTCGGCCTTCCTATCAAATCTTTGGTTCTTTTCTCTTCCTGTTTTTTCTGAAGTCAAACTCCGAACTAATATGGAAGCTGCAGTAAGAAAGTTAAAAACTTGCAACCATGCTCTGAGGCTTTTGAAAAAACTTGGCCAAGTAATTAGTTACCTGGTTGCTTACTTAAGGTTGGTTGCATTTCAATGGAGGTAAGGTTCATTGGGCAATGCCAAACCCCCATTCCATTACCATTAATTAATCCTGAAAGGACTTCACTAAAGAAAAAAGTCTATTTACCTTTTGAGGATGCATGTCTCGATAAATTAAATTGCAATAATGGTACTTTTATGTCTAGCAAACAGGGTTAAATGCATGTGGGTCACCCAACTTTGAGTGGAGTTGCATCCAAGTCACTTGTCGTCAATTTAGTTCAACCAGGTCACTCAACTTCGATTTAGTTCTAAATCTGGTCATTGTCCATTATCCTGTTAATTTAAATAATGTAATATACTGACCTGGACATTATAACTAACGGATTACTCGCATGTTTGTCCACTTCATACACACACATCACCCATCTTCAAAAAAAAAAAAAAACGTGAACTAAAAATACGTTCTTACATTTCAACGATCCATTAGTTTTTAAGTCAAATTGGCATATTACGTTGGTTAAATTGACGGTAGTAGACAGTCACCGGGTTTGTAAGCAAATCGAAGTTGGGTAATTCGATTGCACCATAATGAAGATGAGGAACCCAATTGCAATTTCGTTCAAAGTTTGGGTGACCGGCAATGCATTTAACCCATAGCAAAAAAATAATAGAAGCAGAGTTAAACATCAAATGGCCAAAAGGACATTCACATTATATCAATGAATTTTATAATATTATTAAGTAATCATATATTTTTAGTAGACTTTATTACATATAGTGTATACAAGTCAGTTTAGCAGCCAGAAGAAAATAAGTTCATTCCTAGTTTTGACAGTAACTCCTCCCTAAAATAAGAAACAACTGATAAATTTAAGTAAATAAAAAAATGCTTATATGCACGGCCAAACATGTGTGACTTGAAATATTACAAACTTGGCTGACTAATAAGCTTAACTAAACATGCTCTCTTAAGTCTATTTTAGTAGAAATACATGACAAAACAAAAATTTCAATATATTCTTTGTAAGTGACAACTTCAACCTATTAACCTAATTGAGTATAGTTGAGTAGCATCACTTAGTCATTCATTACCCAAGAGTAATGGATCGTCCCAGTTGAGCGCGCTTGTTCGTGTTCAATTGAATACTACGCATCATAAGTACCTACGTTTTTAGCTCAAATTATAAACAATATGTGTTAATAATTAAGAGTAAGGAAAGAAATGATTATTCAAATCTTTTGTGTAACTTTATATTTTCTACTTGTCTCTATAGATTTCATGACATGCACATTCTTCCTCGCTAAATTTATGTTTTTATATCTCAAGCAAAGCATGATTCCTTTACTTATATAAATGTATACTCGAGCATGAAATACACTACGTTATCATTATAAGAATGTAAGCATATTTTGTTAGGCTTAGTGCTTTGAGTGTGACGGATGACTGGTCCCCATAGGGACCATTATAGAATTGTACTACGATACATAGAAGATTGACATGAACGACATTATTTTTATCACAAGAGGTGCTCAAGACCAAGTATCTAGAATTCCTTGATTAGCCAAGGTAAATTTCGTAGTCGAAATTTTTTAAGGGGGTGAGATTGTAACACTCCGAAAATTTTTACTTGTTTTAAAAATAAAGTATATCAATAATGGGCTCATTTTGTAGCCCATATTAAATAACGTGTGTTGGACTCAAGAAAATGTAACTTCGTATAAGTTAAGCCCATTTTATTTCAATTCAAAGACGCGTGTTTAACAGATATTATTTTTGTTACTTAATAGTATACTTTTAAACTAATTAGAAAAGAAAATTAATATTATATTATAATACATGCTTATTTTTAAATTTTGAAAGATAATTGATATATCTTAATTGCTAATTTCATTTTAACCAATTAAATGAATTCAACTTTATCCTCAGGCACGTGACTTTGAATCCATTTTACAAGGTGACCGTGTGTCTATATATATATATATATATATATATATATATATAAGTAGAAAAAGATTCTTATCATAACCATAAACAAAATATTCTGAACATCCCTTCCCATTATCTCTAATGTTCCCACTAATTTCTAACCACTTCACATCTTTCCATCACTCGCATATCTTTTCCCCATTTTAACGATCTCTTAGTTGTCATCTTCTATATAATTATACATCTTCATTTCATTCTTTACATAGCAACAAGAAAAATAATAATTGAAAATACCCTCATAATTCTCCATCTTTTAGGAAGAAAGCTGTAAAAGCCCAAAAATACGTACAGTATATTATGAGACATAAATGAAAGTTTTGAGATTTTAGGGTAACTTAACAACTTTACCATTTTCTAGTGACCTTGTGTTAATATTCCTAATAATTGGATATATACGAGTTTTACGTGAAATTAAATTTTAATATTATTTTGGATATCTATTAAATTATTATCGAATTATCTAATATAAAAATAGTTAGATAAAACTTGAAATTTGCACATATCCATACTAGAACTCATCATCATGTAGTTAGATTTTTATTTTTTTTTTTAAATTCGAATTTCATGAATCATGAATCATGATAAGTTTATTTATTGAAGGACCAATCTAAATTTAAATTAAGAGTCCTATTAGAATTTTAATTAGGTAACTATCATTATCAAATCACGCCTATATATACCCTCTTGTTGTTGCACTTCAATTCACACAAATTCAGAGAGAAAAAGAACAGAGAAAGAAAAGAAGGGGGAGAGAAAGAGAGAGAGAGAGAAACGTGAGGAAGAGGAAAAAAGGAGAGGGAAGAAAAGAAAAGGATTTCTAGCGCATTCGAGATCCGTTCGCAAGAATTTTCAGTCCTAAGTAGCTCAAGTATACAATCAATTTAATGAATAAGGTATGGATTTCTATATGTACCAAGTAATTTTGTGTTTTCACTTTTTAATGTTTTAAGTTAAGTAATTTATGTGCTATTATGTGATCAAAATTAAGGAATGATCTTGTGGGTAATACCATGAGGTATTGTTAAGTAGATCCACACGGAAACTAGGCATAAGGCTAAATACCTTAAGTGGAAATTGAGGATGGGTGGACCTAAATGAGAATGAGACGGTCATGTTTTCAGGTTTGTGTCCCACTAGAGAAGTTATGTGTGTAATTTACTTGCTTTTCATATTAAACTGTGAAAATACTGACATGGAATCTATATTGAGTATATTTGTATGCTCATTCCATATTTAAAATATTTTGCACATGCTTGACTGATTGAAGTCGGAGGTTGAGACGGCTGGCAGAGTTCGTGTCGCGGGATCAAGAATTTAAATTTTCTCTCAGTATTTAGTTAGAAAATTAATTTGCAATGAGAATTTTATTTTCAAAATCAATGGATTTAAATTTCATTGAGGGATTGAATTTATTTGACATATTATGAGACAAAATAGTTTATTTTATTCCGCAAAATTCTTCAAATTTTTTTGTATTACAATGTGTCAAGCAACTTTTATAATGGCTAAAGGAATTATTTGAGTAACCTTCGGGACATAGGTTCCGAAAAGTTACAAAAGCAAATCTTTTTATAAAATTTTGAGGTAGTATGTACATAATTTGAATTTTTGTGGACATCAAATCAAGATTTTCTAAAGTTTAATGTAGGATAATGAGGTATAAGTGGTTTTGCCCCTTTTAATTTTATTACTTTATGTTTGATAAATGTTATGTCAACGAAAGATATGATATGATAATGGCCATCAGTACTAAAGATATGACATATTATGAGCTCTTACCGATTTCTAAAGATATGATGGTATGACTATTTTGATATATAAATAGATATTTTTATTCGAGATTGCACAACACTCATGTCATGCTGAGTATTCTTATATACTTACCATTTTTCGTACCTCTCATAAATTAGAACGGGTCGTTAGTTGGCTAGCGATAAGATGTTGTTATGCCTAGATTCATTGGACTTAATAAAGTAAATCCGGTGTAACGTGACTAAAGATTTTACTTCTAGCATTTACTTTAGTTTTATTATTGTGTCGACTATTTATCTAGGGATTTGAAAACATGATTTATTTGGTTATGAACTATGGTATGTGTTATTTTTATTTTTATTATATTTGTTGACTATCATGTAAAATAAAATGGCATTATATATGTAATCATTCAAGGAATTGGACTTTACTGTAAATATGAATTGCTATGGAATTGAACTAATTGAGATGGACTTGCCACATGATTGGTGTCCATGTACTTGATGAAAATTATTCATACAACTTGTTCCACTGCCTACTTGAACAAACATTTGAGAAATGAGATTTGAGGAAATAAATCATGGAATAAAGTACACTTCTTGAGCCTTAAACTCAATTTAATATGATTAAATGTGCACATCTCATCATTTGGGATACTTCGTGTATTGTTTAATTGCTCATTTCTAAAATAAAGAAAGAAATATTACGGAGTACATCATTTTGTCATATATATTTTTTAGAATATGTTCGTTAAGTTGCCTGAATGTAATAAATTTGGTAACGATTTAAATTTGTAAATTTAAGGTGTTACAGTATGTTATCAAAGCTTAGATTTCACTTTTATGTAGACTCATTTAGGCTTTAAAGTTTTCACTAAAAAAAAATCTTGAACTTTACCATCACTGATCATGGTGAATATATATATATATAAAGGATTTCAAATGGTTTAAAAAAATTAATGGAAAAAGAAAAAATAAAAAAAGCCCAGTACTCAATATGATCAATTGATTTCATGTTTCCTTGGACTAATTATTTAATTTCTTTATTTCACATGTTACCGTTGATTTATTTAATTATGAAATAAATAAATAGGATTATATGATTAATTGGAGGATAACTTTGTTAACAATTCAATTTTATCAATCATTCTACTGTCGGATGCTTCTACTAAATCGTCATTAAATTCGTAAATTTTGAAACGTGAGCTAAATTACATTTCCAATTCTTAAATTATAGACTGATTTTTTATTAAATCTTTCCAATCATATACGAATAAGATATGGCATCGGAAAATCTTCGTTTTTTTCTTTTTATAAATAAATAATATAAAGAAATTCTACGTGATCTTGAGCAAATTACCATTACATGATTTTATATATATTGCATCTCACGTTGTTTAAAGTTTAAATGAAACTTTTGGTGCCGATTTAAAATTTTAAAATTTGGGTGGTTACGTTTTGGCAGTTCACTTACGGTACGTCCACTGTGGGAGGGCATGCACCTTATCTTACCTCTCACGTCTTTTTGTCACGTTCCCAAGATTTGAACACATGAACTCCACTTAAGAAAGACTTAAGTTGAATCCTGGGACCAATTGGATAACTTGTTAATAATTTTTCTTGTTGAAACATTTTAAATATAAGTATATATTTTGTTTTTTAATAATAATTTTGAATTAAAAATATAAAATATTTCTAATAAAAAAATAAGTAAATAACCATGGAGTGTCCAATGCACATCCAAGACGTGTCGGACACGGACACGCCACCTAGTTGAAGTGTTCGTGCAACACAGGTTATAGCAAACTAAGATCAATTATATTCTCATTTCAACCAATTTTTATTTGATAGCGATAGCAAAATTTTCATTAAACAAATTCGCCCGAGGAATAACAAACAATTTTGTTTCTACTCTACATGCAACAAAGAACAAAACTTAATGATAAGAAACTTCACGTAGCTCGACACCATATAGCCCTGTTTAGGGATTAAAATCATATTTTCAGTAGATTTTGATAAAAGTTGATGAAATGTGTAGTTAAAAAGTTGTAAGTCCAATAAAATGTGGTTAAAATTAATTATTAATTTTGGCTTAGATTTTAATCTGTATCACACAATGTATCAAACAAGGCATGATAATAATGAAATAATACTACTGTGTTATGTTGTGGAATTTTAGATATATAAGTTGGGCCGTAAAGTGCAATATATGTATGTACCTTGCCATTGGAGAATTGAACGATTCTACGGGATGTAGGTAAAAAATGAGATATGCGTGTTCCACTTCCAGAGCCACCAGCTTCAGATTTCGGGCTGCGACCATGGCTGAATTGTCGTTGCAAGGATGAGTGATTGTGACTGTCACCAGTTGACCTCTCCCTCACACATAGAAGCATACGACCTATTTTTCAACATCACCAAACATTTCTTAGCTCCCCATAGACAATAAACAGCAATGGCAAGTTCTGAAATTTTAGTGGCGAATTCTTCATGACAAAAATGGCCTAACTTTTACGTTAAAATACTTCTAGCAGACGCTTTGGAAAAGTTGTGTAGTTATCCAGAAATAAAGGATGTAGGGGAAAAATAGTTTACACGATAGATCAGCTAAAGGAAAACGGAAGTAGAAATCTAAAATTAAATCAAGTGTTATAACGATGAAAATCAAATACTTTTATTTAAAAGTGTTTCATCGCAGAAAATAGTGGAAATTTTCAGACAAATTATTTAAATGAAAGCATATTACGGATATTGACAATCTGTCAAACTCGACTAAAGAGAAATTTTAACTATACTAGAAGAACTAAGTCTCAGAAGTGAGACAGGCTGTGAAGAGAATGAAGATTCTGATGGAATCTGCACTGAAGTGTGGAAGTTTACAGGCAAATTGGGCACTTTATGATTGATGAAATAGCGAAGTCAAAAGCGAAAAAACTAAGCCTCGTGATTTGCGGAAGAGTGTTATTGTGTTAATTTATAAGAATAATGAGATATTCAAGGTTGTACAAACTATATAAGAAAAATGTTTTCAGAGAAGTAGAACTAAGACGGAATAGGTTGACTGTCATGTTTAATCTTTGTAGGAATAACAATCATACTAGAGTGAAAATAGAGGATAATGTCATCCTAAAAAGTATTCTTATAGGTATTTCGTGCATAAAGATTTGAATGGGGATTAAATTGACAGATTCTATGTGTTTGAAAATACGTATTAAGTATTATTCAAAACAATTACTAGACGAGCTAAAAGTACAAAGTTCATTAACTAAACAAAATGAGGGTTTTAAGATTGATGTAGCCATGCTGGAATGGATGAATTAGAAATGATCTGCACGTAGATGGTACCAATTGAAGATAAATTAAAAAAGTCCAACTTAGGTTGGTGGAGCATATCGTGTAAACATCTAAAATAAAATTCATTTACAAGAGATGAAGTCATCCCAATAAAAAGAAATTAGAATAGGAAGGAGTAGATAAAATTAACACGGCTTGGTGTTTAATAAAAGATTCGATAATATAGGACCTTTCGTTTAGTCGAAGTGACAATAAAAGATTCAAAGCCAATTCCTGTTGATCAGGAATAACTCGTAGCTTGTTGTATTTCTTAAACATTGATACACAAATTTTAAAAATGAAAATTTAACATGAATCTGATGGTTGATGATGAGACAATATACTAGGAAAATCATTTACAAATTACACAGACACAAAAGCAACAGTTAATAAGGTGAATCAAGAAATTTTGCTTCATACATGCAGTTAAATGAATAAGAAGGGCAATGAGTGTACCAACAATGTCAGTGCTTGACACCCCTTCAGTGCGCTTAATCTGTTTATAGCGGCCAACCTTCTTAGCAAGAGCATAAGCATCAGAGCCATCAGGAAGAATGCATGGGTCATCGCCATGGATAATATAATCAATGTTGTACTCATCAAATAGTTTTCTCATGAAATCTTCAGTAATAGCATAAGGAGCATCGGAAATAATTTCATCCACCCATTTCACTGCACTAACCATAATCATCCTATAAAAGGACAGCACCAAAATAAATGAGTTAGTTGTTGAAAGGTCAAAAAAATACACCTTGCAGGCTTCATTCAAGTAAAAGCAAATGTTATTGAGAGGGACCTGACGCTTAAGGCTAGACCCACAAGATTTGGATATTATGACTTTCCACTTATGAAAATAAAGAGTTATGAGTAAACCATTACAAATATACTCCACCGGCAACTGCGGGTCCATATTCTAGCTCCACCCCATAGTTACAAGCCAGCAAAATCGAACAAACAAAATTTATGAGTTTGCAAATAAATGAAAGTAAGAGATAACATCTGATAGAGGTTATAGCTGAACAATGCAAAAATTAGTAACAGATCCATTTGGTATACACACATATAAGATAACAATGAATTCCTAGTATTCCTATGCTTCTGTTTGTTGAAAGACAATGTGATGAGGATGCAACATCTGTAATGCTACATGAATAAAAGCTGATGAGTAGACCAGCCCAAGAAACTCGATCAAGCAAAATGGCCAACCAAGATGTGCACACACTCCGTTAAGAACTCTTGATTGGCAGTGTTTTTCAAGCTTTTGCATTACACCGAAAATGAATAAGAAAAGCTCGGTCAGGGTTATTTCTGTTCCAACTTCCAAAGATAATTTACCTTCAGAAATTTGCATCAGTTTCAGGCCTTCATTTGGCTGGTCCTAATCCTATATCCGATCCATACACATGTACATAAATTTTTTATGTCTCCATTCCCATGTGGGGCTTCAAGCCAACGTAAAGATGGAGCAATAAGATACTCATCCACCAAAAATTATATATAATTACCATAAAATCGAGACAACTAAAGGATGGAAAATTTGTTCGCAGATGTTAGGGATTGGAAACAAAAGTAAGGCCACATCTACATCTAACATAAGTAAATATATCAATAATATAAGCATGGTAAATTAGGTGACAAATGAATTGGGGGGAAATCTGGAAAAGAGGGAGATATCAGACCTCTCATAAAGAGGAGTAACCGGAGGGCCTTTGTTTGCAATGATTTCCGCATCGCTAACAACCCCAACCACCAATTGGTCGCCGAGAGCTCGCGCCTGGCGAAGTGCGTTGCAGTGGCCGTAATGCATCATATCAAAGCAGCCATCCATGTAAACCCTTATAGGTCTCTTCTTCTTCTTATTCTGCTGAAAAATCTGGAAACCCATAACAGAGGCCCCAATTACTAATCCTCCGATCAGCCATTTAGCCGGAACTCGTGAGCTCTGTTGCGAATTTTCAGCGTCCGAACTCATTCCGCCTTTCTTCCAGCGTGCGTCGAATGCTAATCAATGATCATAATAGGAGTGATGCTTTTAGTACCGATACCGATGCCTATGGCTGAGAATCAATTCGCATTAAATGTAGCGCTCTTGAGAGATTCCTCTTATGTACTTGTCTTCCTGGAGAAAATTGTCATAGGAATTAGGACATGGGACAATTTTGGAAGTGGAAATTACGCCCCCAAATTTCGAAGGATTAAGCCAAATTATTTTGAAATAACGTATTCTGAAATAGTAAATTGATGGAAAATATATGATTGAAAAAGAATGAAAAGTTATTAATGTGATGAAAAATATTATTTTATTGAAAAATGTGTTGTTGAAAATAAATAGAAGAATGAAAATGAAATTTTAATGTGTACCAAAAAGACTTCCTAAAAACAAGAAGAGGTTTCACTATTCACAAATAATATCTTTTGTATCTCATTGATTACTATTGCATATACAGTAATTACAAAGTGTCATTTTTATATAGCATGGATTAAGATTAAGCCCTTGTTTGGTACACACTAGAATTTTCATTATCATTCTTTTACTCGTTTTCAAACACACATTTTTCGATAAAATAATATTTTACATCACATCAATAACTTTTCTTTATTTTTAACTACACATTATCCATCAATCTATTATTCCAAACTACATTCTTCCAAGATACTGTGGCTCAAACGCACTCTGAGCCTTCGTTTGTTTCTTATTTTTCATCCATAAAAATGAAAAATATAACCGTTATCCATCACATCAAGCCATCTATTTTGAGTTTATATCTCTTATGTGGAACCCAATAACGGTTATATTTTTCATTCTCATTCTACAATAATGAAAATCAAACGGAGGCTAATATTATAAAATTAAATTAATCTACTAGCCCATATATTTCACCACAACTCCACTCGCGAACCCATAATTCATTTCCCTACCTAATCTCTCTCTCTACCCACCGCACACCTTCATATTCATTAGCCATCGACCACCGCACGCAATCGCACATAGGATCGTTGTGCAACACAACAAGGATGAAGTTGCGTGCAGATCATTGCTACACGAAGCAATGCTGAACGATGATGCTAACGTAAGCACCGCACATAAAGACAACGACGCTGCGCGAAGCCGATCTGTGAGATCTGCACGAATCATCAATGTGCGCCGCATTGAAAATTGTGGTTTCTTGATGAGACTGTGGTTTGTTGAGACCAAGACAGTTCTTGTTAACAAGTCTGTGTAAGAGTGTTGGTTGGAAATAGTAGTTGTGTAGTGGCAACAATGGTGGAGGCGACAACGAAGATGGTGAGGTGATGGTTATTGTGGGGTAGTGGTGGTTTTGGATCTAATTTGTTGGTGGTGAGTTGGTTGTTGGGGCGCTAGTTTTGGTGGTGAAGTGACAATTATGATATATTGTGATGGTGGTCATGATCACAAATGGATGTGCTGGTGAAGTGATGGGGTGTTGGCAACTGTAGCGACGACGGTGATGGTAGTCACAAATTATATGGTTGATTGTGACCAATAAATGAATTAATGTGTGACTAAAAAATAATATGTGATCAATGGAATAAATGATTTGTAATTAATAAATAACGTGTGACCTAAAAAATTGTTAAATTATGATCAATAATTTGATAAGTTGTGACCCAAAAAAAAAAAAAAAAAATATATATATATATATATATATATATATATATATATATATATATATAATCTGATTTTTGAAATTTTAAACATTTTTCTTAGTTTTAAATGTACAGACTTAAATCCTTTATATATGAATTTTTCTCATTTGGGAAAATAGAAAGTTAGGCCTAATGCTCTAAAAAGTGATTCAATTCGATTCATACCCTAAGTTAATTAAACATCATGTAAACCCCGTAGTAGTTACGTCCTAAACTAAAACAAACCCCCAAAACCCACAATCTTCCAACTGAGTACAAAGACCACAAACATTTAATTCTAGGTTTTTGTCACCTGATTATGTTTTTTTTCTTTTCCACTTGCGGTTATGCAGGTTCGAAATTTGTTGAGAAAACATGCCCAAATAAGATGAGCAATTGGAATTTAAAATTGCAAAAAAACATAGAGGAGCTGAAGAAGGATGCTCTTGATGTAATGGATACTCAGAAGAAGTAGTCTATTATGGATTCTATAGTGTTTTATTTCATTACAATTTTAATGGATTTTTATATTCTCTGTTGTGGAATTGATCACGAGATTTATACAACGTGAAATATACCGCAAGTGTACGGTGTCAAGTTTTATAATATATATTGAAGTTAGGATGTCGAACTCACAAGGATTGTAATTTAATTTCCACCAAGTACTATAATTATGTAACTTCTATTTTATCTAGACAATTGATAAATTGTTGATTGATTGTTTTAAACTAATTCAAGGTAAAATGTTACGACAAAATTGAAGAATATAAATTTATCAAAATAAGAAAGCCTATAGAATGATTTCACCTAACTTTCAATCATGATTCAATAACTTCAAATTATTCCAATTGATTTTCTCATAATTAAAAGCAAAAATCTTATTGTATTTCTCTCCCCTCTCTGAGTGCCGGCTAGAAATTAATCCTAAAATTCAATCCTAATATCTCTATTCTGAATTAAAACCTAGAATTTATCAAAGTTCAGATTCTTTTGTGGAGTAAGCTTCATAGATTTTATACTTTCTCTCGAAACCTATAAAATCTAGGTTGTGTTAATCATATGATCACGCCTAAATTCCCCTCTCTCGAGTGCCGGAATTGATTAGCATCTATTCATCCAACTATTGATCAGGTAATTGAAAACATTATATTCATAACATAATTAAATACATGTGGAAAATCCAAAAGAAATAATTATAAATCCATCAAGCCAAAATCTCAAGTAGCTACATCAAACCCCTAAATTATTTAGTTCATGAAGAGATTCATAGAATCTAAACAATCTACAATGGAAAACATAAAGGAGAAGGTAAGAAAAACTCTTTTTTGAGTGTTGCTCGAAGTCCCATTTGATATTTTCACGCTTTCTTCACTTGATTTCTTTAATTCATTCTTCTTATTGTTCTTAGAAATTTAGCCGTTTTGTATTCATCTTCTCCCTTAAATTAGGTCTTCTCCCTTATATTTATAGTATTTTAGAGTTTAAGGACGAATTAGGGTTGAATTGGGTCAAGAAAATAGTCCAAAAATATCAAAATAGATTTCTCGCACAGACGGCGCCTTGGCGCCCATGTTTATGTTTATTTACAAGGCGTCTTGGCTCTCGTATTCACGTGAAAACAGAACTGCGTATCTTTTAGTATTTTTGACATAACTTTTGATCCTGATATCCGATTGTGATTATTCAAGATGCGTTGGAAAGATAACTTAAATGACTACAACTTTGCTTCAGACATAATCCTCCAATTCGATCGTTTACTATGCCAAAAGTGAGTCTCAATATGTGACTACGAATCTAGAGCATAACTTTCTAGGTTGGAAATTGATGTATGATCATACTTTGACTTTTTTCTTCATCCAATTGACTCCTAGCATTCTTGAATCTTCATGTTGAGGTCCGACACAATTTTTGAGTATTTACACTTTACTCCTCGAACATTAGATTTCTTACAATTTAGTTTGTTTTTCATTTTTTTTCCAACTTTTGCTTATTTCCTTCAATCTCATCAACCTACATAGCAACATCAAAATCACGCATTAAAACATCAACAACTCATAAGAATTAACCAAATAACAAGTTTAATGACATTGATATCATGAGTGAAATATCAATCATCAGGACTCCTCTTCCTCTTCATTTTATTGGCCTCAATTTTGTTACATACATTTTTTATTCAAAGTTCATTTCATTTGCTAAAACATTTATAGGGAAGAGTTCAAGGATGAAGAGATGTCCGATATGAAGTCTTTAGATATCAGAAACTTCATCTCATATCAGATTTTTTTTCCATCTCATTTTGTTCATTTGGCCTTTTCCGTTGTGACACATTTGAACACGTCATCTCTCTTTTAGCTTAGATTTGAAGGATAGGGATATAAATACATACCCTTGATCCCTACCATCTCTCTTTTAGCTTAGAGACTCCAAATCCCATTCCTCGTATTGTCTTCTTAAGGGGGGCAAAAAAAGGATAAAAGAAAAAGAAAAACAACTGCAAATTCACATATGGAGTAGACTATAATTAGCTTTAGAGACAAATTTATGAATTATTATCGTGGGAGTGAGTGGTAGTGGTGGTGGTCTATTTAGACTTAAAAGCTGGAGTTTTTATCATTGAAGCTTTATCATAAAGATTGTCACTTTATTTTTTTTCTTTTCAGTTTTTCACACTTTTTTGAAAATTTGTCATTTTATTGAAAATTTCTACCCAAAATCTTAATAGATAAAATAGATACTAATTATTCAACGAGAAGATTATCATCATACTATTTTTATCACATTTGTTAGTGTTCGTTACTTTTTATGAATTTCATCGCTTTTTTTAGAGTTTGCCTTTGTTTTTTTTTTTTTTTTGTCGCCTTTTATTTGAATTTGTGACACTTTTTGAGTTTGTCAATTTTTTTGAATTTTGTCACTATTTTTATTTTCTACCACTTTTTTTATTTTGTTTTTACTTTTTTGAATTTGTCACTTTTCTTAAATTTATATTGTTTTTTTAATTATTGTCACTTTTTTTTTTTTTAGTATTTATCACTTCTTTTTTTATGTGTCACTTTTTTCTATATTTTCAATATATTGTGAACACGTTCTTTCAAATAAGGCTAAGCCCATGTCAGCCCAGTTTTTAAAATTTATTTCATTTCAATTCATTTTTAATTATAAATTTATAATTTTTATCAACTTTTTAAGTAAATCTAACAGAGCCTAAATATGTTATTATATTCTCACATGGCTTCTAATAAGTGTATCACGTCTTAGCATCTGTTTGAGCCACATTATAATTTTCATTTTCATTCTTCTGCTTATTTACAACCACACATTCTTCAATAAAATAATATTTTTCATCACATCAATAACTTTTCCTTCTTTTTTAATCACATATTCACCATCACATTACAAAAAAAAAAATACACTCTTTCCATTTTAATATGCATCAAATAGGGGCTTAATTGATTGAAAGGTTCATAATATTTATTCATTATTATATCTATATTCACAACTTTTTTTTTTAATCTTATACTCATATGATTATGTTTGGAAGTTTCATTAAAATGGAATTAAAAAAAAAAAATCTTTTCTCGTATTTTTAAATTAAAACAAATATAGAATTGCACACTAACAGTGCTATTGGATAACAATTATAATTAAGGACAAGACTGGCTAGTTAAAGATAAGAATATTACCAAAAAATTTAAATATAAATGTAATAATAATAAAAAAAATCTTTAATTTATTTAAAATATGTTATATTTGTAAAAAAAATGTGGTATGAATATAATCACCCTTGAAATAATCCTAATGTGGTCTAATTTAAGGGTGAGAAATAATTATTAAATCACACATGAACCATCAATAATTTGGTTTAGAACCAAATCAAACCGTTTCAATACGGTTTATTTTATGTTTCAATGGTTAAAAATAATTTGAAACCGTCCAAACAGTTTAACGAATTAATAAAGAAAAGAAAAATGGTACACATTGGTCCTGAAATTCAACAATTTGTTCTATGGTGTAGTCATTTAGGGATCATCACATGGAGTATCTCGTCCTCTTATGTGAATTTTGTGTTGTGTTTACCAGTTTTCCCCCACGTAGGTGCCACATAAATTGTGTCTAAAAAATAAGGATTAAACTACTTGTATATCCAAATTTTATATCTCAGTTAATCCCTTATGTGTCAAAAATCTGACAATTAATTGAAATGGTTCCATTCGCGTGTGCGCCATTATCAGCCTTGCCATTGGCAAGGCAAAGCTGAAACCCCCTTATATATATATATATATATATATATATATATATATATATATATATATATAATCATGTTTGGTATAAGATGAAATCTAAATCAAAGTTAACAATTAATTTTAATAACATATTCTATGAAATTCATAGTTGTTTAACTTTTATCAAAGTTTACTAAAAATCTGATTTTAATATCCACCAAATGGGGCAAAATCAAAATAAATTTGAATTTCGATAATATATATAAATTTTAAAAATTCTCCGATAATCGTACGCTAATCGAATCTACAAATTACTTGTGTTATTTCGAAACTTATTTCAAGAACTATATTATGGGCATATCGAATAATCTAAACATATATCAAAAATAGTTAAGAATACGTCAAACGTGAGTCTTAAAAAAGACGTCTAATAATTGGACGTAAATATTTGTAAATTATTCTTTTTTAAGACTCGTGTTTGACTTATTCTTAACTATTTTCGATATCTATTTGAACTATTCGATATGCCCATAATGTAGTTCTTGAAATAAGTTTTGAAATGACATAAGTAATTTGTAGATTCGATTAGCGTACGATCGTCGGAGAATTTTTAAAATTTACGTCCAATTATTAGACATCTTTTTTAAGACTCACGTTTGACGTATTCTTAACTATTTTCAATACCTGTTTGGACTATTAGATATGCTCATAATGTAGTTCTTGAAATAAGTTTGGAAATGATATAAATAATTTGTAGATTCGATTAGCGTACGATCGTCAGAGAATTTTTAAAATTTACGTATATTATCGAAATTCAAATTTATTTTGATTTTGCCCCCGTTTGATGGAGATTAAAATAAATTTTTTAGTAAATTTTGATAAAAGTTAAATAGTTATGAATTTCATGAAATATGTTATTAAAATTAATTGTTAACTTTTATTTAGATTAAAATTTAGATTTCATTCGATATCAAATATGATTTTATATTAAAAAAAAATTAACAAAAGACAAAAAAAAAAAAAAAAAAAAGGTTTTCAGCTTTGCCTTGTCTTTTACTGTTGATAAATTATTGTGTCGAGCTTTATATGCATGCAACATGATCCAATAAATAATTATCTTCCATTCTTATGTAATATTTGGATCAACAATGCTACATATACAAAAAGATTTGCTATATTGTTTTATAGAATGTTAAATAGCAACAACTCATTAAAGTTTGGACAAAAAGCAAAGTTTAAACAACCAATGAAGTGATGTCATCTCAATAACAGTAAACTGCCATGTACAATTCATTTGTACAAACTGTTTTATTCTATGAATAATGTTATTTAGTTTCAGTGAGGGGTATAACCCGTCTAAGTAGTGTTAGGTGATAGATTAAATGAAATATGAAATTAAATGTTCCATATAATTTGATGTCACATTAGCGCCACATATATTGAGGTTATAATCCCACTCGAACTAAATAACATTACTCTTATTCTATTTGGAAGTAGGATTGTACTGTGCCGATGTTACAGGAATTGTTTAAATGTGGGCGTTCGATAAATGTAAACTAATATTATCCTTTTTCAACCGTCACTACCGATGTGTAATAACATTAGCTTAGATGAAGCACAAAACTTGGAAAGAATTCACAAGTCGACTGCAGACTTTTCCGAAGAGGGAGACCAAATATATAAGCATGTTATGACAGACAAGATGTTTTTAAATAGTACGGTGTCAAACTTAAACTTTTAAGGAACAATGTTGAATGTACACATTGGTGTACATCATGGGTGACAGCCCCCTGGGGCCCGCGATAAAAGGGTGTACATCTAACATTTCCCAATTTTTAGATAGCATTTGATTTGTTATTTTCAAACGGTTTCAATTTTCGGTTTTGTAAAACGTTCAAAACTTGTTCATTATTCTTCTTCAAAGATTGCCGAAGCTCTATGGAATAAAAATAACTTCTATTTGGTTTAAGCTCAGGCAAACAAGCTAAATACAAATGATCTCATTCAACTTGTAAATTTCAAACTTCAAAATAAGTATAACATTAATGTCTATCATTGATGAGTAAGAAGTTTTTCTCAAAAAACGTCATGACAAAGTAATCAAATAGATGATGCTAGTGGCAGTGGCAGTGGCGGTGGTGGTGGCAGTTCTACTGGATGGAGGATGGAAAATGGTGGGAGCTGGGCCGCCATGCCGAGGCAGTGAGCAAGCATAAATCTCTCCAACCGAGTTTCAGGGCACCGTTATCCTCCACCAAGGTATATCCATCAGAAGGGAACATTCCTAGCAGAAGTGTTGCCTGCGCCGCGGCATTGCCACCCAAAGATACACCCTTGAAGCCTGATTGCTGAAGCTTTTCTCTCCAGTTGTTGAATTTCACCTCCCCACTTCTTGAAGGACCACCCACAGCCAACACATTTCTTATCTCCCTTGATAAGAGTTGCTGCTCCACTATGTGCCTTTCCTCACTCTCTTCTCCATAGCAAGCTCCCAACGAGTCAAACAAGGCCGAGTAGTAATGTATGGCCTCCACGAATCTTCCCAAGAATGAATCAGCATGGCTCAAATCTTGCTCTACAACTGTCACCACTTTTGGACACAGTCTGCATGACATTTTTCAACAAAAAAGAATCGACTTTTAAATGTGAAAGATATAGTACAGTAATTTGGGGCTATCAGAGCATGAAATTGTCTTCAATTTCATTTCCCCTTTTGTGGATGGTTTTTACATGTGCAAATCAAATCGGGGATACAATATTCCTACAAGCATGTATAAATTACTTTTCTCTTGTTTCAGATGAAAAGTTGATTATTTTTTAAGTAACGTTTTCTTGCTCTCAAATTAATTACTCGTAAGCAAACTTTTTAAGCTTAGCAAAACGTGCACTATAGAACAATAAAAGGATAATTAATCCACGTCAGTGACGACAATTTCGAGTGAATCATGAAAAATTATAATCATCCTACAAAATTTCAGGTGATAATTGGAATTTTTGAAAATATGAAATCTAGACAATTATAAACGAAAGCAGAAAACAAGAAATAGACGCCATAGTTATCACCTTTGCAAGAGCCAAAGGGCATTGGTGTCTGAACCAGTGACATCGTAGAGAGAATGCTGCAACCAGTGAACAGCAACAGCCTCCGTCTCACATATACTCAACCTTTGAGGGTTCAAATTCCCAATTTTATCAGCTACGGGCGAAAACTCAAATGGTAATCCCAATTTTTCTGCAAAATCAGACAACCGTTTGCCAGTAGCCTCTAGTGCCTCCATGGAAGTGCCAAGGCCGGTGAGGCGAACAAATGGTGGCCCACCAGGCCGCGACGCCAGTATGTGGAAGAGTCCAGGCCATTGCAGGCCTTGCATTATGTCAAGGTCTATAATGTGCACTCTATCCTCCCTCTCAAATGCTTCTTGAATGGCCTGATTTGCCGTGAAATGCGAAAACTTCACAAAAGGACTGATCCCGTTAAACACTTGGAAGGCCGACGCCGTTTTCTGGCTATGTGGTACCATCGGTAGCGCTGCATAAATTCCCAAGCACGAGTTTACTATCCTTGCCGACATTGCCTCGGAGAAATATGCAGCAACGCGCTGAGCTGAAGTGCCAAATGGTGTTGCCAATTCAGAGATTTCTAGCAGCATTCTATTTGCTTCCTCCATGTCATCAGCAGATACAGCCTCGGCACACTGGAGGAGTAAGGTCAAGAGGTGTAACCCGTCCTCATCTCTTTGTTTTTGTCGCATTTCTTCTTTCCATTCTCTAATTGCTTCCACTGCGGTTGTCGAAGGGAACGTTGCTGGCGTTGCCGCCGCAGCCGACTGGCTATGCTGTTGCTGCTCCATAGGCTGCTCGGGGTGGGTTTCGGGCCGAGGAGACTGGTGCACTTGATCATTTGAATCAGTAACCATAGTTGCAGGCACAGGGAAAGAAACACTGGTAGGGATCGTGGTTGCTGCACTAGGATTGCTCCGAAGGTACTGGTTGTTCCCGGCTGCATTCACCGTCGCCGGTTGTGTGACAACAGGCCAACTCAAGTGTTGATTCGTTGATTCAGAAAGGCTGTGAGTGACCAAATTGTCGTCAATATACAGCCTGAGCCCTGGAGTGCCTACCTGTACCTGCCCTTGCCCATGCTGGTCCGGTCTTTGTAAACTCACCGGCGGCAAAGCTTCCTTCCTCCTTTCGGGGTAATTTGTGACAGAATCAGTACCAGTAAGAGAACGAAGTCTGTATTCAAGAAGGGCTGCAAGATTAGGGTTGCAAGGGTGTATAATCTCTCTTACGTTGAGGATTAGTTGAGGTATAGAGACATTATTTGAGCTGTGGATAAGATCTTTTATTATGCCGTCGATCCATGCCGTAGCTGCTGCACCCTCCTCCATGGAAATTACACCTCCACAGGTTGATGTAGTAGTATGAATCGGTAATAGCACGGGTGATGGAGAAAGCTGCAAATTTGGGTTCTGAGTTTTATCAGGAGGGAACAAAGGCAAGCCTGAAAAAACACATACGGAAGGTGTAGATGTAGGGGTTTGGATTTGGGATTGTTGAAGATGGTGATGGTAATTTAGGTTTGGAGTAGAAATGACAGGTTCGGAACCAGATCCGGATTTGCCTGACGTCAAATTCGTGGAAGATGGTAACATCGTCATCGTAGTGGAGTAGTTGGCTACGTGGGTCGAACGCAATAGTGGATTAGGACTATTAAAATCACCACCACTCATAAAAGAACAGACCCCAAAATCACCCAGCGGCGTTGTTGCTGTACGGCGGATAAACCGATTATGGTAGTCAGCTCCGCCGTTGCTTGCTTGAAGTTCCATATCCGACGCCGCCCTTTTTCGCACCGTCGACTTGCCGTTTTCCACCGGACCTTGATCCAGAAGAGTAGTAGAATGCAATGACGGCGCGTTAGAGGAGCCAGTAGTCATTGGACTCTCGATACTACTTTCACCACCGCTGCCATTGACATTATTTGCTATATGATTATCTCCCTTCAAAGTAAAACCAGTCGCCATATGCATACACAACTTCAACTAGCCGACGAAATTTCAATTTTTGGAGCTGGTTATTCTCCATCGAAATGGATCGATAATAAGAGATTAATATGCACTGTATTTGATTTGATGCTGAGAGAACAGAGTTTGTTTTTCGAGCTTAGAGGGGCCAAGGAGATAAGGGGTGCAAAGATTTGGACAAGAATATTGGGATTCCGTGATCTCTCTCTCTCTTTTCTGGAGTTTTATTCTAAAATACTGCACTGCTTACCTTTTGGATTTATCTGTTATGGTTCCACGGAGATGGCTACAAACATGCAAATGTGATTATAAACTGATGGGGTGGTGGCGCAACCTATCTGTGGTGGTGGGAGGTGGCTGGCTGTAGATGAAATGACGGAGTGTTTGATGATATGTTCCCTGTGTGTCTCTAATAGATGTCTTTGAGCGTTTGACTGCGTGTTGGGAAGCTTCCAAAAGCTTTAATTATTTACGATAAACCTCGAACATCAGCGGCATTGAGCTCGCCGATTTTCCAGTCCCCTTTTTCATTTACAAGACTTTATTAGACTACTTTTTCCCAAACTTCTAATAATTGATTGCGATCATGTCGACTAAAACTATTTATGATTAAGCCCCTTCTTTGATAACAAAGTCATAATTTTTTAGGGGGTGGACAAAATGATCCAATTGAATCAGAATCAAACAAAATCGATCGGTTTGATTCGATTTAATAATGGTTTTCATTCTTCAAAACAAGAACTATTTGGTTTTAATTCTAGTTCTAAGATCAGAGTCGAGAATCGAATTAAATTTTGATTATTTCTTTATATATATATATTTTCTTTTTACAAATCAGTTTATAATCACGTCAAAAAAAATATAACTTTAAAAATTACAAGTGTGAACTAGACAAAAATGTCATTTACCATTATGAGCTCGTTTGAGCCTCATTCTATTGTAAAATTGCATTTTGAAATAATAAATTAATAAAAAAAATGTGATCGAAAAGAAGAGAGGAATAAATGTATTCTGATAATAACGAGAATCAAACAAATGCTATTTTTTACTTTAACACCTAGCAAGCAAAGCGATCAAGCCCTAAATTTAAATTATGATTCATGTCTCTCCTTTCGAATTTCAGACATGTACTCACTCTTACATGAGAGTTGCAATCACGCTATTGTTTGACCCTCATTAAAATTAAAAAAATATTTTTCTCTCTTTTTTTAACTACACATTCTTCAATTAGATAAAATTACACGTAAAACGAAAAAAGTTTTATTCCTTTTCAACCACTCATTCTCCAAAATAAACAATATTTCAAAAATTATAATACCAAATAATGGGGGCCAAACATGGTTACATTTGTTGAATATTTAAAATTTATTTTTTTATTTAGGTAAATATTAGATTTTAATTTGCATTTATTATTAGAAAATTTAAGTAATTAAATTAGAATCAAATCAAACCAAACAAAAATTGAAATGTTTGGTTTCGATTTAGTTCCATATCTTCAAATTAAATAATTAAAAAAAATGGTTCAATTGTGTAAAAAATCATTGATTCATGATTTGATTCGATTATCTGGGAACTAGAACTGAGCCCCTGTTTGGTACACATTAAAATTTTTACTTTCATTCTTATACTTATTTTCAATCACACATTCTTCAATAAAAATAATATTTTTCATCACATCAATAACTTTTCTTTCATTTTCAAACACACATTCTCCATCTATTTACTATTTCAGAATACATTCTTTCAAAATAATGTGGCTCAAACACACCCCAAATAAACTATGTCTACGCCTAATGTTTTTAATAAATTTGATAAAAATTAATGAAATGTGTGGTTGATAAGTTTCTAAAAGATAAAAAATAGTGACCAAACAAGGGCTAAGTCTATGTTAGATTTAGCTAAACATGTTGATTACATTTAAATTAAAGTCGACAATTAATTTTAACCATTCATTTTTTGGATCCATAATTTTTATCAAATTTTCAACTATACATTTTATCTACTGAATTTGAAAAATATTTTATGGCATTGACAACAAATCTACAAAATATAATTTTGATCAGTGATATTAACTAATAGAGATAGAGGTAACAATTGATTAATTTTCACGAATAAATTTGTTACATCTACCAAGTGGTCCAAGTCCATGTTTGGAAAAAATTATATCTAAATTTAAGTTGATCAAATTTATTTCTTATTCACACTTACTATCAACAATTTATCACGCATTTAGTAAGACCCACAACGCAGGAATGGAGCCAAGTGGTTAAAAAAAATTATATTGGAGTTCAAACTGATATATAAAAAACAAATTCCATAAATTTTATTTAACCTAAAAAACCGAATGACCTTAGCCCTTCCTTCCGCCTTTATCACAACTTATAAACCCATAAAACTACTATTATGTTTTGTGATATTGCGCTGCACGACATAACATAAAAGGCATCATATCATATTGTCACTTCAACTAACGATTTTTCGAGTAACCATTTTTCCATGGCTACTTGATGTAGCTCTCAAGGCCATATGACGACAAGTCCGATCATCAAAGGATTGGACTCGACTCGACTGCTTTTTGGAGTGGAAGCAATTACACAAGTTTGAGTCAATGATAATATTTAGAGGCCCTAAAATTAGATGGACTAAAATTCGTACTAAACTAGTCGATCCCCGAAGTTTAGACGCGTACAATTAAAACTATCAATAGTCATGCTTAAAGCACGGACTTATTTGAAAGAAGAAAAGAAATAAGCTCACTTAAATAGAAATATGACAAAATTATACCAATTTGCAATATAGTACAAACATAATAGATCTCGATGAAATTCTAATGCTTGTTGTATTGTGGATTAGTCCAAATTATCCTTGTCCATCACATTTGGCTTCCACCAAAAATCCATGCTAATAAAATTAAAACTCAACAGAGACCAAAATTTTAGTGACGGTTCTTTGATATTGTCAAATTTTCACCTTTGAATGTAATATATATTAATTAATCTTAGTGGATAATAACCAAGAACACAGTGTGTCGTTAGTATTATTAGCCAAATGGACAGCACGTGCCCCCACTCATAAAATAAAATGGGTAATTCAAATGGAATGTTAGGGTACAAGAAATTAATTTATTATTATTTACAATAGTTGCACATTTATTAATTAGGTAAATGCATGCATGCATAGATGCAAGGTAATGTCTTGACTTTAAATATGGCCGTTTTCCGATATGTTCCATGCAAGCTGCCCAAAGTGTTGAGTAATGAAAAATATTTATTTCCAAATAGTAATTCCTATTTATGGATAAAAATGAACATTAAATAGGAGTATATTAAGAAATTAAATATACTTTCGACGAGGAAATTGACATGTAATTTGGAATTAATGAAAAAAATAAAGTAAATCTATTTTTATGGAACGGAATATAAAATTTCCAAATATTTTAACCACAAATTTCGTAAAATTCAAAATTTTTATTAACTTTTTAATCGTACGTTTCGTTAACTTTTATCAGAATTCGCAAAAACTTTTGTTAAAAGTTGTGTCATCAACCCCATAATTTAAGTGATTAAATGAGGATGTACTGAGCCTCTGTTTGGTACAGATTA
Organism: Fraxinus excelsior; assembly: GCA_019097785.1. Taxonomy (NCBI): domain Eukaryota; kingdom Viridiplantae; phylum Streptophyta; class Magnoliopsida; order Lamiales; family Oleaceae; genus Fraxinus; species Fraxinus excelsior. Next base: position 20,139,057 of record CM032632.1, read on the forward strand.
AAATATTCATTATCATTTTTCTACTCATTTTCAACCCACGTTATTCAATAAAATAATCTTTTTGATCGCATCAATAACTTTTTTTTTTTCAATCGCACATTTTCCATCAATCTACTATTTTAGAATACATCCTTCCAAAATAATGTGGATCAAACACACCATAAATTATTGAAGTTTTACATAATTAAATTATTTTATCTTTACGCGAACTACAAATCGTATATCCATGAGAACAAAATTTACATCAATTTGAAATAAAATAAAAATGGATAATGTAAAGTAATTTTTAGCACAAATTATTTTATGCAACATTAAACGTGAAAGATGTGGATATAATTTCTTATATATTTGGAAAACAAAAATGCAAAGTCACTTCAAAGATTTGTCACGGGTAAGGGGTCTGTGTTGAAACTTTGTAAAGGCATTTGCCTCGGATTCGCATTTAATCCATGTTTGGCGGAGATTAAAATCAGATTTTAATAAATTTTGATAAAAATTGATGAAATATATGATTAAAAAATTATGAGTTTCATAAAATTTATTATTAATTTTAATTAGATTAAAATCTCTACTAAATATGGACTTAAACCTTCTATTTATTTATTTTATTATAGCCATGGCACTTAGATATATATATATAAACACAAATAGACAATTTTAATACTAAATATCATCAATACATTTGTCTAAACAAATAATTAAAATTCTTTTATTAGAGATAATTATATACGAATAAATTATTTATTTTGACAAGTTTATTTTTAAATACAGACAAAAAAATCCTTACATAATTGGAAATAAATAATGTACTCAAAAGTCAAAAGTAACTTACATTTTCATAAGTCGAGCCAAACATGCCGAATGTAGCACCAGACAACAAATGTTTTGAGGAAATAAAAAATTCAAGTAAGAGGGCTTTCATTTTCACCTCACATGTTCATGGTACTCTTTAAATTCACCTTTATAACCTTTTAAAATACTGGTCCTAACCACTCAAAAAGAATGTTTTTTCAACTTTTATAATTTTTTATTCAGTTAGAAATAATTTTTTAAATTGTTACCCTTGGCCGTGTCGCCTTATTGGCTAGGTATCTGCGCGGACAGACACCTAGCCAATAGGTGCCCCGTTCGTCCAGGGCCCATATGACTCTCGACGAATAGCAAAACCCTTTCTTTTTTCACAATTGAATTTGTTTCCCTTTTATCAATTTAGGCATACGTTTGATTCAGATAAAAATCAAATTTTTAACATGTGTAATTGAAAATTAATTGTGAATTTCATTAAATATGTAGTTAAAATTAATTGTTAACATTAATTTAAATTTGAATTAACTTTTGCAGGTAAATCAAACATGGGCTAAATTTGAGTTGATTTCACTCGTTGTCACTAATGTTATAACATCTAATCCAACACGTTGTCTTTAGCCCTATTTGGTTCCATTTTTTTCAGTTGTATTATGAGGGCGTTTGGTGGGAATTAAAATTAGATTTTTAGTAGATTGTGATAGAAATTTTTAAAATGTGTAGTTAAAAAATTGTGGGACCATGAAAGATGTGATTAATATTGATTGTTTGATTTTAATCCGTACCAAACAATGCATAATATATACATACATAATGATTTACGTATACGTAATATGGTGAGATATGATTGAATCAGAATTTTTTTCAACTAAAAATAACTTTTTCACTTTCTATTTGACGTATCATTTATATGTAAACTATTAGGTAGTTCTTTGTAACTATATATTTCATCAATTTTTATTGAAATTTATTAAAAATTTAATTTTTATTCGAATCAAAACATGACATGAGGGGGCATGCAAGGCAACAGCAGTAGTAGGTGACATGAGTTCCCTAAAAACGCAACGTAGCGTTTGACATTTTGCTTTCAACGGCATCATTACTGTCAGCTTTTTGTTGTCTCTGCATGTTTGACTTTTCTTATCTCTACACTTACAATAATAACTATTCTGTTCTGTATGCGTATTTTTAATACAGTTACTTTTAGCAGCACGTTCTTTAAGAACTGTAAAAGCTGGAAATGCCCATTTTTGAGAGAAGCGAATACGCAGTAGTTGGCAGCAGCAAAAGGTCGAAACTCTTTTACGACATCGTTTTTGTCTTCATCTCTCTGACAAGAGAAAATCACAGCCTTTTTCATTCCTCGAATTTTACAGCTACACGTGACCTGATTCACCGGTTATGTCCCATCCCAATGCTGCTTTCCAACTAATTATTGTTTATTTTCTTAAAAGCAACGAGCTTAGTTTTCAAGATGTTAACGTATTCACTTGTTATGTACTTGCATATTTAGGTTTCCAACTAGTTAAAATATTCAATTACCATAAATTTTTGAATTAATCTCCGAATAGGGGTTCACAGAACCCTTACACCCTCCCACGTGAGGTGGGTGGGTCCATCTCAATAAAAAAGTTAAAAAAAAATTACACACCTTCTTTGTATAAGCTGTTCGCGAGGGTTCTATCTTGTGCATATATGACTTCTCTCTAAATTTTTACTCGCTTGCATAAGATTCTAATTCATTATCACTTTTTCCTCAATCATTTTCAACTCTTTATATTCTTCATACAATCACTTTTTTAAATAATCACTCCCACAAGCCCTACATATAGATAACTCATGTGGGCACGTGTAAAGGTTTGTGATGGACGGAGATGGATCTAAGAATTTAGTTAAAGTGACTGAAATACTGATGAACCAATATGTCAAAAATGTCACGTAACATTTTTTGTGCATCCAAACATATTGGCAACACGTCAAACACTAATACTATAGATAATATGAATAGAATGTAGGCACTAGTACGTGTATGTGTATGTTATTGGATAAACAACTTTCTCGTGAACAAAAATCTGACTGAACTACTACCGTCGGGATGTTTGTCAAATCATTCACCGTGTATTGTCTCGCTTTTCGGCCAAGAGGAAAGCAAGAGAAAACTGTTTAGATTTTTCAATATGTGGACTAATCATGGTAGCTTCCAAGAGATTGTGCAAAATTGTTGGCAACATGAAATCAGGGGCACTAAACAATTCTCGCTTTGCAAGAAGTTACAATACCTTAAAGGAGAGTTCAAGAAGATTAATGAGAAGCATTTTTCACATGTGTCCGTAAGAGCCAAAACGGCTATTGTGGAGTCGAAAGAAGCACAAGTGGCATTGCATGATAACCCTCTTGATGTCGAACTCCAAAATAAAGTGGCAAATATGAGGAAAGTAGATATGGATATGTGTGAAGTAGAGAGAAGTTTCTATTACCAACAAGCTAAGTGTGAGCACCTAAAATTGAGTGACAAATGCACCAAGTTCTTTCACTCGATGGTCAAGAGGAATAGTAAAAGGAACTATATTACGACCGTGCTTAAAGGGGATGGATCATACACTACCTCCTTGGAAGAAGTTAGAAGTGGCCGATGAATTCCTTCATTTCTATAGCGACTTACTAGGGAAAAATTGTAGTGGACAACCTATTGAAGTTGACATCTTGAGGAGTGGTCCCGTTTTATCGGTAGAGAATGCCATGACCATAGTTCGAGATGTTTCCAAGCTACAGATCAAGGAGGCATTATTTAGCATCGAGGATGATAAGTCACGGGGACCAGATGGATATACTTCTTGTTTCTTTAAGAAGTCATGGGATATTGTTGGACACGAGTTCATGCGGGAGGTGAAAGAATTATTTGCTTCTAATTCTCTTCTTAAGTAAATTAACCACACGGTTATTGCATTGGTTCCTAAGAGCAATCATTCTACTTTGGTTGGAGATTACAAGCCGATTGCTTGTTGCAACATGTTTTATAAGGTTATTACCAATATCCTCACCTCTCAGCTAAAACCTATACTTGGGAAGATTGTTGACCAAGCACGTGCTACTTTTGTGGAAGGTAGAAGTATGACGGATAATATCCATCTCGCCTAAGAGCTTTTGAGACAATACAATCGCAAAAGAGTTTCTCCTATATGCCTCGTTAAGATTGATCTCAAAAAGGCTTATGATTCAGTTGATTGGGAGTTTCTTAAAAGTGTGCTTTATGGGTTAGAATTTCCAAATAAATTCATTGGTTGGGTGATGGAATGTATTACCACGAAGGCATATTCTATTGCTCTTAATGGTTGCCTTCATGGATTCGTTAAAGGAAAAAGGGGCTTCGGCAAGGGGACCCTCTATTCCCTTTCTTATTTGTGATTTGTCTTGAATACTTCTCGAGGATGTTAAAGTGGGCTACCGAAAATAGTGAGTATAACTTTCATCCTAAATGTGGTCGCTTAAAGATCGCTCACTTGGCATTTGCGGATGACTTAATGCTCTTCTCTAGAGGTGATGAAATATTGGTAGGCATCTTGATGGATTGTCTATATAAATTTGGGGACATGTCAGGTCTCAGAATGTATGTTGATAATTCTAATGTGTACCCAGCGAGAGTGTTTGGGCAAGAGCTTGAGAATATTTATGGTTTTGCTACAATACCTAAGAGATCTATACCATTTAGATATTTGGGCATTCTCATTGCAGCTGAGAAGCTTAAAATCAGTTCTTATGATTCATTTCTCAACAAGATCTCAGCCTACATTTGTGCTTGGTCAGCATCATTGTCTTATGCAAGGAGAGTGGAACTAATTAGAGTCGTCCTCCAAGGTGTTGAATGCTTTTGGCTCTCTATCTTTCCTATTCCAGGCAGAGTTATTTCAAAGGTTATTAGCTTCTGCTGGGACTTCCTTTGGGGTCTAAAAAACCTTTGGTTGTTTGGAAACATATTTTGCCTACCGAAAGATAATGAAGGACTTGGTTTCAGAGATCTAAAATGCTGGAATTCAGCACTATTGTCAAAAACGTTGTGGACTATTCATACAAATAAATATTCACTTTTGGTTAAATGGATTAACACTATTTACTTAAAGGAGAATGCTTTTTGAGAGTATGCTGGACATAAAGGGAACTCGCCCCTGATTAAAAAATTGCGGGATATATGAGATCAGCTCACCGTACATGCTGGGAACATGCAATCTGCTGTGAACAGTATGTTGGAAAGGACAGATTCTGGTCATTATCGCATAGATAGGGTGTACCATTTCTTCGGGCATGTTGGGGTTAAGAGGACATGGACTACTGAAGTTTGGAGATCATACATTACTCCAAAGCATTCTTTCATCATTTGGCTAGGAGCACAATCCAAATTGCTCACTAAAGATAGACTATCACATCTCAACATTGAAAGGCATTTGTGCTTTTTGTAGCGCTTAAGAGGAAACATGTCAACACTTATTCTTCCGATGCCCGTTCTCATTTCATGTTTGGAAGATGATTAAGAAATGATTGTGCATTAGAAGAGAAATGACTTCCATCACTAGTGCATTGAAGTGGATCAAGAAGGAAGCTAGAGGGATGTCGTGGCAAAGCAAGGCTAATAGGGTTGTGTTGGCTACTGTTGTCTACCATATTTGGATGGCCAGAAATGGGAGGATTTTTGAGGATCTTGGACCACACGTGGATAGCATTGTTAGATGAGTCAAAACACACATAAAAAGTCATATTTTCTTTGTATCTGAATATTTTGATTCAATATGAGTTCATGACACCAGGTCATTAGATCTTATAATTTGTACATCTTTTCATTTTGTCTGCTCGGATATACTTGTATGCGTACTTAATTTGTGATTGCTCGGGTATGCTAACTGTACTTGTATGATGTACTTGATTTGTGATTTGCCCGAATATACCCGGTGTACTTGTAAATTAGTTTTTGATCAATATAAATCATATTCACCGATAAAAAAAAAACAAAATCTGACTGAACTAAGGGTCCGTTTGATTACAAGGTGGAAAATAGGTGGAAAGAAAATATTTTACAGGGAAAAGATTTTCCTAAAAATTGTAATTTATTGTGTTTGATTGATATAATTTTCTATGGAAAATGTTAAAAGTTTGGAATCCGTTTGGTTTCGTTTTTTTATGAAAATTGTCCATTAAAGTGATAATGTTTTCTACTTTTGGGTCTAAAATTTGTTCCGATTGCCAAAAATAAAAAAATAATCATACCGAATATCATTTGTTTGACTTTGTTTTGCATGGAAATTGTCAATAAAAGCGAAAATATTTTTTTAACATCGTGTCTAAAATTTCTTCCAATTACAAAAAAAAAAAAAAAAAAACTTGGAAAATATTTACCCACCAAAATATCAAAAAATTATTTTCCTCAAAAAAGTGGAAAGTTGGAAAATATTTTCTGGAGAAAATTTGCCTATCAAATACTACAAAAAATGAAAAACGAAAAATATTTTCCATTTTTCATGAAAAATTCAGAATATGAGGAGCCTAAAAGTATGCATTTCCCAAATGGACAAGTCATTGTATACACGTTAAAAATCATAATGAAATAGTTAGAATCCCTGAGAAGGCAACCCACGTCCCACTATCTTATGTCAACATCGTGTGTATAAATATCTCATGCAATGTAGAAATCATGTCCTACTTTTAGTTGAGTTATATCATGCAAATCTTTGCACGCCAAATTATAAAATGCGTAAACATGGATAGTTTTTGTCCCTTTATTTACTCATAGTCACGAATGATGCTATAAATAATGGTGTCATTAGATGCAGTTCAAAGAATATTTGAAAACGAAATAATCTCCCTCTTTTAAACTTAGAACAATTTTAGTATTTGAAAAATATTAACTAAGTTTCTTGATGCAATGAGAAGCGATATTAAATATTCGTTCATTCTTTGCTAAAATATTAAATTCTCGTTGATTCTCGCCGCATGTTGAAAATTGATTCTTAACTGACGAAATCATTGATTCCAAAAAAATAGCAATATCGGACCAAATGAGTTGGAAAACTCCAAATTCTATATATATTTTTTATTCAATTACACAACATATATCTGTATGTCTATCATTATTCCAAAACATTGTTTACTACAGTAAGATTCTCCACCACATATTCACACAATAAAATATTTTACATACAAACCAATAAAGTTATTTTAAATTTCAACCACGCAATCTTCAAAACATAATATTCATTACTCCATTTCTTTTACAAACACAAACATAATTTACTTCTAGAAGGTCACTTGTATTGAAAACCCATAAACACACCAGTGTGAAAGGTTGAGGATCTCCTCTCTAATTTACCCTAAGCAATAGAGTAATGCTATTCATCTCCACTGGGGTTACTAACACAATTTAGGTGACATTAACGTGACATTAAATGATAGGTAAATTAAATTCACCTTTCATTTAATTTATCATTTAGAGTGACGTAGTCTTTGTTTGTAAACACAGGGATGAATAACGTTACTCCAACCGTAATACCAATTTCTTCCAAATTATGAGCTGCACCTTGCACGATAGGACTGTTTGGACTTTGGAGGCATATATGGATGGAATGAAATTTGGACAAGAAATTTCCTCTTTATTATCACTTTCACCCCCGCATACAAACGACCTCTTTTGCTCGATTTGACGATACTCACACCTGAATTTTCTATTATAATGTATGTTGTGGTTCTGAAGAGTCAAAGAAATATGCAGAATTATAATGAAAAGTAATTGTTTTTGCTGCAAAGGTATCTATTATTTGGATTTTTATTACGTTTTCCGCCGAGTTGTGAAAGCAGTATTTATGTTTGATAACTATATTTTAATAGTTTAATCCTCTCTATAGTGCTTTTGTACTCCGTCTTAGGTTCAAAGATGTAGTTGTCTCAAAATTTGATCGCAATTGGACGACGACGTGAATGCGATGTTCGATGAAATGCCTAAAAGAATGTTTAAATAATACGGGATTAACATAGTCTACTTTCTGATATTTTGACAGTTGAAAATGAGATATGAATTTTTATTTCTTGAAATAGTGAAGGAGAGTGTACATGGTTCTGGGAGTGTGCCCAGGACATTGCTTATATAATTATATTCTGGTATTGCTTGAATTCCAATCTAGACTTTGCTATAATTTGGGGTAGTTTTATTCTTGTGAAATGAACTAGCAGCACACAAATAGCTCAAATCTTATAAAAAAGCTTGAGCTGTACTTCTGTATCATTTCGATTGAGCAAGCACTTGATTTTGGTCCTAGGACCATTTATTACAGAGTCTCCATTAAGCTCGGGTGAAATTCTTTTAGATACCAGTACATTATATCAATCTTTTAGCTGATGTAGGTGATATTATATGATGCAGATGGAAGTGCAAAAACATTGTGGACAGTTGGGAAGGCTGATGATTTAGTAGCAGTTTGAATAGGAACTATCTAGAATAACAATGTCAATCACAAGAGTTCAAAGCGTGGCAGTTTTATGGCAGGTATGGTCAAGGAAGAGTTTTTTGACCTCATTGTCATTGAGGGCTTTTAGTACACTAATCAATCCTTCTAACTCAATTCTGATGTCTCCGTCTCTTGTGTCGCTTGACTGTCCTGATATATGGACTTCTGGTTCTGTGCAATCTGATCGCCCATCTATCCAAAAATATAGTAAGTATCCTCTCCGTCTCTAAACAGACATATGCATTGATCGTGCAATTCTAAAGAAACTTCGAACTAATTTCTTTCAGTTACATTAGAGAAACTTTATAGCCTATCTCGAGCATATGTTATAAGTGTTTAATACAATGGAGATGATCAATTAGTGCGTATACATTTGATTTGAATATATAAATTAAAAGGAGGCCAAGCATCTGTCTGAAATTCGTTCATGCATACGAGTGGCAATATATCTTAGTCTCATAGCAATAATAGTATGGATACCAACCAAACCCATTGAATTCTTTTGGGTGAAGATTGATGAAGAAAATGATTTGTCATCTGTCTGAAATTCGTTCATGCATACGAGTGGCAACATATCTTAGTCTCATAGCACTAATAGTATGGATACCAACCAAACCCATTGAATTCTCTTGGGTGAAGATTGATGAAGAAAACGATTTTGTCCAATCATAATACAAGAAGAAATATTTTGTTTGGAATGAACTAAAATATAGGCTCATAAAGAATTGATAAGAGATTAGTGTTAAAGGTCCTTGTTTCTTTTACTTTAGCCACGACGAGTCTGCTCCCAGACGGTTGTGAATAATAGTTGATAAGAACACTAGAGAACAAAAGTGATATTAGACTAGTAGACTTTGTGCTCCTTATTTGGCTCATAAGTACTCATGCCTTTCTTGTAGCTTTATAGGTTTAGTTCATCACCAGTGGAAATTCACTCCCTCTACGTTCCTTGTTCGCATAATTGTTAAAATGGTGAGAGTCAACTAGTGTGGCTCCTTTAGAAGGCCTTAGCATATCATTGTTAACGTCTTATTTTCTAAATTCGATAAGCGCGACCTTCTTAAATATTCTCCCTTTATCTAATATATTTAAACCATTTCCCAACTAATGCCTTTTTATTAAAAAGTAAAATAAAATCAAACTATCATGAGGATTGAAATTTTATTAATATTGAAAAATAAAATACAATACAAGAGGGGGGAAATCAAGCCTAACCTCATGCAAATGATGAAATAGAAACATCTCTGAATTTCATGTAGCGGAATCATTGTCACACTCTTCGTCATCATATATCGTGATGTTCGTTGCTCTGCCGTTACCTCTTAACAAAGCTCATAATCACAGTATGCTCAGAGTTAGCTGATCTCCATCAAAGTGCTTAATGATAGGTAAGAAAATATTCATCATAATCCCCTATATTCAAAAGGAAATTGTCTACTCACATTAGGGCGCAATTGTGAAGCCCCAAATTACACGTCTTCATTAATAAGCTTGCTATATTCAATTACGGTGAACACAAGTAGCAGACTGTCTTGAATAGGAGGTGGTGCAGAGGGAAAAATCTGGGTTATGTCAAGAGGAGGGAGGGGGTAGAGTAGAACATGCAGAGCCATGTCTGCAATTACAAGCCAGGCCCGATTTGGTTTCAGGCATAATGGAAGGGTCTAAAAAGGATTTATTAACAAATTGTGTCTTAGAATCAGATTGATTACGGGCAGAAGGCTTGCAAATTGGGCTCATCTTTATGAAGTGAATTTTTAGCAAACTGATAGAACTAATTAGCTTTAATAGAGAATAAATGGAGAAAAGAAACTCAACAGATTGTATTGATTCAATGAAAGATGCAAGGGAATTGGAAATCATAAAAGGCCATTCGAGATGACCATACTCTCCTAATAATTCTTCTCTAATTTTGTTTTTGCTTGCTTAGACCCTTAGCCAGAATTCTCTTTATAACCCTCCTTGGTAACTAACTCTCTCCTGCCCAACATAATTTGTTACTTGCCCCTGCCCTTTGATTGGTCAATTACCCTGCCCATTTTAGTCACCTTGTCAGCAAGGTGGAAGGAAGGAAATTGTTGATCGATGAGATCGTAGCATTCCCAGGTTGCTTCCACAGGTGATAACCCAACCCACTTAATCAGCACCTCCATCCTGTCATCATTGTCCAAGGATGCCGCATGTATTCCCAGCACAGATTATGGTTCTACTTTCAGTTCCCAGTCATCCCCCAACCGTTGAGGCAAGGGAGAAAACAGATGGAATTTTCCCACAGCCTTTCGGAGTTGAGAAATATGAGAGACGGGATGAATTTGGGATTCCGCTGGTAATTTCAGTCTGTAGGCCACCGGTCCCACCTTTGACAATATTTCAAAAGGTCCATAGTACCGGGAGCAAGTTTCTCGTTGTAATGGTGTGCCAATGACTTACGAACGATAGGGCCGCATTTTGAGATAGATGAACTCCTCAATGGAAAACTCTACAGCTCTCCTGTGTTGGTCAGCTGCAGCCTTCATCTTTTGCCGAGCCCTCTGTAATTGCATTTTCAACTCATCCACTACTTGGTCCCGTTCCTGTAGTTGGTGGTCTAGTGAAGAGACAGCTGTAGTTCCCTTCTTAAAACGGATGGCAGGAGGTGGACGGAATGTAGTTAATTGAGCACACACATGGAATGATGTGTTGTAAGAAAGTGCTGCCCACGACAGAAAACAGAACCAATCTTTAGGCCTACATGAAGTGAAGCATCGCAGATATGTCTTAATGCCCCTATTTACCACCTCTGTTTGGCCGTCGGTTTGCGGGTGATATGTCGAGATAAGCCTCAGTTTAGTGCCCTGCAGCCGAAATAGTTCACTCCAAAACTTGCTAACAAAGACCTTGTCACGATCAGAGATTATGGAGCGTGGCATACCGTGCAATCGAATGATTTCTTTAACGAAGGCCGCAACCACAGACGGTGCTGAGAAAGGATGCTTAAGGCCAACGAAGTGGCCGTACTCACTCAGGCGATCCACTACTACCAAGATTGAGTCGAACCCTTTTGACCTCGGCAGTCCCTCGATGAAGTCCATAGATATGTAATCCCTAACTTTCTTTGGCATAATGGCTGAAGCAACCCTGTAGGTGCGAGAGTGGAGTACTTGTTCTGTTGACAAGTAGCACAAGCCGCTACATAAGCTTGTATGTCCTTCTTCATACCCCTCAAACAAAAGGTGTCGGCCACTCTCTTGTAAGTTTTAAGGAAACCCCCATGCCCTCCTAGTTTGCTATCGTGGCGCTCTTGTAATGCCAATAACACAAACGAAGAATCCTTGGGTGATACTAACTTATCCTAGTATAGCAAAGCACCTCGTACTAAGGAAAACCCGGGGCACGACATAGGATCCTTATGTAATGCTGTAAGAATCCGACTCAAGTCGGGGTCCTCCTCCACTGCTTTCCTTAGTTCCTCTTGTTGTAGCACACATGACATACTTAGTGTAGTCAGTAATGTTGTCAACTCAATGCGGGATAAGGCGTCAACTGCCTTATTTTCCAATCCAGGTTTGTATTCGATGTCAAAATCAAAACCAAGCAGCTTGGTCAACCACTTCTGATATTCTACATTCACCAATCGCTGTTCCAACAAGAATTTGAGGCTCTTTTGATCAGTTCGGACTATGAACCGCTTTCCAATTAAGTAATGCCTCCATTTTTGCACAGGCAATACAATGGCCATCAACTCCCTTTCATAAATAGACTTGTTACGGGCTCGAGGTGGCAAAACTTGTCTGAAATAGGCAATGGGCCTCAGTTGTTGCATCAGGACTGCTCCCAAACCATACCTTGATGCATCGGTTTCAATCACAAACGACTTAGAGAAATCTAGAAGCCCCAATACTGGGACCGAAGACATAGCCTCTTTTAACTGTACAAAGGTAGCATGTGCTTCGTCTGTCCACCCGAAATTATCTTTTTTAAGCTGTCGTGTCAGCAGCCATGCTATCCTTCCATAACCGTCTATGAACCTCCGATAGTACCCCGTAGGCCCAGGAACCCTCGTAGCTCCTTAAGTGATTTGGGCCGTGGCCAGGCTTTCATTGCCGCCACCTTGGAGACATCAGCAGCTACCCTTTTTTCTGATATGATGTGGCCGAGGTACTCTAGTTCTATTTGTCCGAACAAGAATTTCTGTTTGTTGGCGACTAGCTGGTTATCGACTAACTGCTGCAATACCCAACTCAAATGCTCCCGATGCTCCTTCATGATTTAGCTGTAAACTAAAATGTTGTCGAAAAAGACAAACAAATCTCCGGAGCTGCTTCCTGAATATGTCGTTCATTAGTGACTGGAAAGTGGCGGGTGCATTTTTAAGGCCGAATGGCATGACTAGGAATTCATAGTGGCCCTCGTGAGTTCGAAATGCAGTTTTTGGGACATCTATATTTTTCACCCTGATCTCGTGATATCGTGACTTCAGATCAATTTTTGAGAAAATGGTCGAACCATTTAGTTCATCCAACAACTCATCGATGGCTGTAATTGGGAACTTATATGAGATAGTCATTTTGTTCAACGCTCGATAATTCACGCAAAACCTCCAACTCTTGTCTTTTTTCTTCAATAGGAGCACTGGACTAGAGAATGGGCTTGTGCTATGCTGAATAATCCCTGTTGCCAACATCTCCTGCACTAGCTTTTCGATCTCATTCTTTTGAAAATGCGGGTACCTGTAGGGTCACGCTAATAAGGCCCACTCCCGACTGCAAGTTGATGGCATGGTCATACTTCCGTTCAGGAGGCAACTAATTGTTGTTCTCGAATACCGTGGCAAATTTCTCCAACACCTCAGCGATAATTGTAGGCGGTTCTGGTGAACCTCTTTCGGCCCCAACAGTAATCTGTCCCAGCTCCAGTAGTATCCCGTCCTCTTGTTCTCTGAATGCTTTCATCATGGTTTTTAAGGGAATTGGTGTTTTGCTGAGACTCGGGTCCCCTTGGAGAGTCACTGTGGTTCCTGCCGTGTTGAAAGTCATTGTCAACGTATTCCAATCAACTTGCATCTTTCCCAATTTCTGCAGCCATTGCATCCCCAGTATCACATCGGAGCTCCCTAACTCCAAAGGTAGGAAGTTCTCCATGACCATCATATTTTGTAACATCAGAGGTACCTGCCTACATACTCCTCCTTTAACTGTGAGGCCTGTGGCCATGATCATCCCGTACCTCGGAGTACTCAACATAGGAAAACTGAGCTATTGTATAACTTCAGATGAAGTTATGAGATGTCCCACTGTCAATAAGGACCACAACCTCCTGTGGGCCGATCCTACCTTTCAATTTCATAGTTCTCAGCGTTGTGAGTCCCACAACGGATTTAATTGACAGCTCAATTGCCTGATTCACTTCCGTCACTTCCAATTCGCCATCCCCAGTCGTGCTAGGTTATCGCCGTCGCTGGTTGCGCTGTCGAGCGACGGGGCCTCCATTTCTTGTATTACAAGGACCTGCAGTTCTTTATTCTTGCAGCGGTGGCCCACGGTAAACTTCTTGTCACAACGGTAGCATAAATCCCCTCTCGCGCTTCGTCTGAATCTCGGCATCTGTAAGCCGCTTGAAGGGGGCGTGCGTTTTTTGGAAGACCTAGGGTCTGCTGTTCGGTTTGGCATAATATTGAGGGGGATAGTGGGTTTGGGTGTTGGATTAAAGTTTGTGAATGGGTTTTGATTAAGAGAAACACTGAGTTTGGATTTAAACTGGCCTGGGCTCCCTTGGCCCACTTTGGTGACCCAATTCCTATCTTCTACCATTTGGGTTGTCTCCATCATTTGCTCCAACCCCACTGGTCTGTGTAGTTGAATTTCAGCCCTAAGCTTTAGCTTCAACCCATTCATGAAGCAACCTTCCAACACCTCCTCCGTTAACCCACTCAGAGGCGCCGCAAGAGTTTCAAATTGTCGGCGATAATCTCTGATGCTGGATGTCTGTCGGACCGCCAGCAATTGGGCGCACAAATTCCCCTTTTGTGATGTCCGAAATCGACGCAGCAGCCTCCCTTTCATCCCTTCACAATTCAAAATCAATCGTCGTCTCTCCTCCCACTGAAACCATACTAACGCCCTCTATAGCACAGACCCTTCAATTAGGGTAGCGTGTCCATGTTCGACACATGTCGGACACGAGTCGATACCGACACTTTTCGGACATTCTACCGTAATCATTTTTCTTTTTATATTAGAAATATTACATATTGTTAATTCAAAATTATTAGCAAGTAACAAATAGGTACTCATGCTTAAAAAATTTCAACAAGAAAAATTAATAACAAGTATAAAACTAAATTTATACTATATAAATGAAGAATTTTTAAGAATTTAATCAACGTGTCGTGTCGGTACTTTTTTTAAAAATCGCGTGTCGGCTTATCCGACACGTATCGTGTAGGACACACGTGTTCGTATCGGTGCATCATAGCTAACACCTCTCCCTCCAAACATACAGTGGCGGCCTCCAATTTCTCCGCTTCTGTCATCCTATTGACTCCAAAATACCTTTCCACCCTAAAAATCCATCCGTCTGGTTCGGTCCCATCAAACACAGGCATTTCCAAACGCCTCAGATGTGATTCCCCCCTCCAATTTCCCACAGTGTCATCCCCTTCAAATTGAGTTCCAGTTGGCCCGGGGCTGGCAAGCCCAGATTCTGCAGATCACGCTGACTCTTTCTGTCGCCGTTTTCTTATCCTTGTGGCCCCGTTCCTGATTTGCCCAGTTCTGTAGCAGAATATCTACCTTCTCCATCATGCCGGTATGCATCGAATGGAACTCGGATCTTAACGCATCAAGCTGAGTTTGCAGCTCTTGATGATTGCTGTCCACCTTTTGCTCTAGCATATTCACTCGATCCCCCGGCATCATGGTTCAATTAGTGCTCCGATACCAATATGGTAGAAGTAATTAGCTTTAATAGAGAACAAATGGAGAAAAGAACCTCAACAGATTATATTGATTCAATGAAAGATACAATGGAATTGGAAATCATAAGAGGCCATTCGAGATGGCCATACTCTCCTAATAATTCTTCTCTAATTCTGTTTTTGCCTGCCTAGACCCTTAGCCAGAATTCTCTTTATAACCCCCCTTGGTGCCCAACGAATTTGTTACTTGCCCCTGTCCTTTGATCCTTCTCGAGTAGGTGTATTTGATTGGGGGCCTATCAATTACCCCGCCCATTTTAGTCACCTTGTTCGCAAGGTGGAAGGAAGGAAATTGTTGATTGATGAGATCGTAGCATTCCCAAGTTGCTTCCACAGGTGATAACCCAACCCACTTAATCAGCACCTCCATCCTGTCATCATTGTCCAAGGATGCCACGTGTATTCCCAGCACAGATTCTGGTTCTACTTTCAGTTCCCAGTCATTCCCCAACCGTTGAGGCAAGGGAGAAAGCAGATGGAATTTCCCACAGCCTTTCGGAGTTGAGAAACATGAAAGACGGGATGAATTTGGGATTCCGCGGGTAATTTCAGTCTGTAGGCCATCGGATGGGTTTGTCTCTGATATCGGATATTGATGCTAGGATCTTGGAATTTTGACTCAGTGATCTGAACTTCTTAAACTCGTGTTAAACTTCCTCCTCTATTTCAGATGTTCGTTTCCATAAGGAATGTCTGACATGCTTCATACTTGGAAGAATATCAATCTGAAATAAAAACTCAAAAGTGAACTGGTTAAAACAAGACTATATTGGTTCGGAGTTATCAAAAATT
>CM032632.1:20155194-20208475 GCA_019097785.1 Fraxinus excelsior
TTTGCAAAGGATTGCCGAAATAGGAAAGGAAAAACTGTAAAGCATCAGGCACATATAGTGGAAGATGGGAACTTTTCTGCTATGGTGACAGAAGTTAATCTAGTGAGCAACATGACAGACTGGTGGGTAGATTCTGGAGCTACCAAACACATTTGCTGCACGAGAGGTGCATTTTCTTCATTCACTCCTAATAGTGATGGAGAATGTCTGTTCATGGGGAATGCTTCCTCCTCCAAAATCGAGGGGAAAGGAACTGTGACACTTAGATTCACTTCTGGAAATATCCTTAGTTTGAAGGATGTCCTTTATGTACCTGATATAAGGAAAAATCTAGTGTCTGGATCTATTTTGGTCAAAAAGGGGTTTAAAATTGTATTTGAGAGTGGTCAAGTTGTAATGTCTAAGGGTGGTACTTTTGTTGGGAAATGGTATTCAGATGAGGGTTTATTTAAATTAAATGTTTCTGTGATCAATAAAGCTTCTACTTCTTCTGTTTATTTGCTGGATTCTTATGATTTATGGCATGCTAGACTTGGACACGTGAACATGAATTCTATTAAAAAATTAATGAGATTGGGAAACATTCCTAAAACTGATAAGTTTCCAAACTCAAAATGTGAAACGTGTATTGAATCTAAGTATGCTAGAAAACCATTTCCACATGTTGATAGAACTACTTCAATTTTAAGTTTAATACATTCTGATTTATGTGATTTAAAAGGATATGTTACTCGTGGTGGAAATAAATATTTTTTTAACTTTCATTGACGATTACTCTCGATATTGTTACATTTATCTTCTTAAGAGTAAGGATGAAAGTTATTCAAAATTTATTTCATATAAAACTGAAGTAGAAAATCAGTTAGATAAAACTATTAAGGTTTTAAGATCTGATAGGGGAAGAGAATATTCAGGTGAGCTTGATAAATTTTGTGTTGATAATGGTATTATTCATGAGACTACTCCACCATATTCTCCCCAATCTAATGGTGTAGCTGAAAGGAAAAATAGAACTCTAAAGGATATGGTCATTTCAATGCTAAACTCTTCTGGATTACCTTTTAACATGTGGGGGGAAGCACTTCTTACTGCATGTTATGTTCTTAACAGAATTCCTAGTAAGAAAAATGATAAATCCCCTTATGAATTGTGGAAAGGTAGAATACCTTCATATAAATATCTTAAAGTGTGGGGTGTTTAGCTAAGGCATCTATTCCAGCACCTAAGAGAACTAAACTTGGTCCAAAAACTGTTGATTGTGTGTTCATAGGTTATGCTTTTCATAGTAATGCCTACAGATTTTTAGTAATTGACTCTAAAAATATTTTGATTGAAAAGAACACAATTTTTGAAACTAGAGATGCAGAATTTTTTGAAAATAGATTCCCTTATAAAGAAAAATCTGCAGGACCAAGTAGCTCTCTTAGTGTCCCTCCTAGTGTTAGAGAAGAGCCTATTGAATTAGAAGAAGCTGAAGTTAGGAGAAGCAAAAGACCTAGGACTACTACTTCTTTTGGTCCTGACTTTCTAACATACTTAGTAGAGAATGATCCTATTACATTTGTTGAAGCTATATCCTCACCAGATTCTATATTTTGGAAGGAAGCTATAAATAGTGAATATGATTCCATTATGTCTAATAACACTTGGGAATTAGTAGACTTGCCTAGAGGATGTAAAACCATTGGGTGTCGATGGATTTTTAAGAAAAAATTGAAACCTGATGGTTCAATTGATAAATTTAAAGCAAGACTTGTAGCTAAAAGCTATAAACAAAAAGAAGGAGTTGACTTCTTTGATACATATTCACCTGTTACTAGAATTACCTCTATTAGGATGTTAGTTGCAATTGCTTCATTGTATAATCTTATTATACATCAAATGGATGTCAAGACTGCCTTTCTATATGGAGATTTAGAAGAGATTTATATGGATCAACCTGAGGGATTTGTGGTAGAAGGCCTTGATGATAAAGTGTGTAGACTTAAAAAATCTCTTTATGGCCTTAAACAAGCCCCTAAGCAATGGCATGAGAAATTTGATACAGCTTTGACATCTAATGGTTATATGATAAATGAAGCAGATAAATGTATATATAGCAAATTTGTGGGGGATAGTGGTGTTATAATTTGCTTATATGTGGATGATATGCTTATAATGGGAACTAGTTTAGATGTGATTAATAAGACTAAACAGTTTCTGAAAAAGCACTTCGAAATGAAAGATTTGGGTGTTGCTGATGTTATTCTAGGGATTAAAATAGTAACACATTCCGAAGGAATTACTTTAACCCAATCACATTATGTAGAAAAAGTGCTTAAGAAGTTTAAACAATATAATTGTATTCCCGCTAAAACACCTTATGATGCAAGTCATCATTTGAGAAAACATTCAGGTCCTAGTGTTTCTGCTTTAGAATATGCTAGAGTGATCGGCAGTCTCATGTATCTCATGAACAGTACCAGACCTGATATAGCATATGATGTCGGTAGACTTAGCAGGTATACTAGTAATCCTAATAGTGAACATTGGGATGCTCTCATTCGAGTCTTGAGGTATTTGAGATACACTCTAGACTGGGGAATACATTATACTAAATATCCTGCTGTACTTGAGGGATATTGTGATGCTAATTGGATTTCAGATACCAATGAAACTAAATCTACAAGTGGATATGTTTTTACATTAGCAGGTGGTGCTGTATCTTGGAAATCTACTAAGCAAACCTGCATTGCGAGATCCACTATGGAATCAGAGTTCATAGCATTGGATAAGGCAGGTGAAGAGGCAGAATGGTTAAGGAATTTTCTTATGGATGTTCCTTTGTGGTCCAAACCACTTCCAGCTATCTATGTCCATTGTGACAGTCAAGCAGCTATTTCAAGAGCTCAAAATTCATCCTACAATGGAAAGTCTAGACATATTCGTAGGAGGCACAATACTGTGCGTCAGCTGCTTAAGGATGGAGTTATAGCTATTGACTATGTGAAGTCAAGTGATAATATTGCTGACCCATTAACCAAAGGATTAGCTAGAGAGCTAGTTCAGAAAACATCGAGGGGGATGGGGCTAAAGCCTATTACAAATTAGATCACCTATAATGGAAACCCAACCTTGCGATTGGAGATCCCATGGATAAGGTTCAATGGGATAACAAAGTTATTGGAGTGATTTGTGGGGTACTACATTGAATTTATTTCAAACCCCTCCCTATGATGAGTAGTACCAACTGTATTGATTAGAGGATGAGCAAATGCTCTTAATGCTTTCTATAGCTGATATTCAGTGGGGTGTTTAAATACAGTGCATCCTTGATAGAAGCACCTATTTGAGTGTGGAAGTGGGGCCGCTTCCTATGAGAATTGAGGCTAATTCTCTAGAGCACTCAAAGAAATCGGGAAAGTTCACGGCCGAAATGAACACAACCGCGAGAACTCGATGATTGTTTTAGAAATCATGTGTGTGTTTTATTGTCTCAGTTTGCAAATCATAATTGTGGAGTTCAAGACATAGTTCACTCTACAGTTAGCAAGCTCGATAGAATATACAAAGCTAAGGTTCAAGTCGATAGACACCTAAGCCTGCGTGATTTCTACCGTACTCCAGAATATTATTTTTATCTATCTTATTTCTTTCATGTGGGGGATTGTTATATATTTATACAATAAATATAATATGTGAAAGAAATAATTAATTAAGATAAAGTGTCCAACTGGTAAATATGTGGAATTTGTGTGGGAGGTCAGGGGTTCGAGCCACGCCTCACGCATTATATCAAAAAGTCTTTGATTGGGCCTTGGGCTCTCGGGCTTTATTGATTCTAATAAAATAATTATTATTTTTTAATTATTTTCGGAATTATTTAATGGGTCAACTAGCCAGTAAAATATGACTGTTTTAACTGCCCAGTTTTAATATCCATTACCATAGGCCATTACATATGTAACTTAATGCTAGATCATGGTGGAAGAAGTTACATCTCTTTATGCCTATATAAACACACTTTTGGGTATTAGAAAACTACAACAAAAAACGAAATTGTCTCTTCATATATACAGTAAAAATATTATACTCAAATTATTTTTTCATATTTCTGGAGTACACTTGAGAGTTCTGAAAACCTTTTGTGATCGCTGCACAATTGGTTTATTTGATCGTTGTATCCTGGAGGTGATTGTCCACGGAGGTCGCAGCAGTTATCGACGGGCAATTTCGCTTTAGGACATCGTGCTGTCACGAGACTCGATCTATTGATAAGTTTTTCTGCACTTTACCATTATTTTATCGAACAAGGACTGTTTGGACTTTGGAGGCATATATGGATGGAATGAAATTTGGACAAGAAATTTCCTCTTTATTTCACTTTCACCCCCGCATACAAACGACCTCTTTTGCTCGATTTGACGATACTCACACCTGAATTTTCTATTATAATGTATGTTGTGGTTCTGAAGAGTCAAAGAAATATGCAGAATTATAATGAAAAGTAATTGTTTTTGCTGCAAAGGTATCTATTATTTGGATTTTGATTACGTTTTCCGCCGAGTTGTGAAAGCAGTATTTATGTTTGATATCTATATTTTAATAGTTTAATCCTCTCTATAGTGCTTTTGTACTCCGTCTTAGGTTCAAAGATGTAGTTGTCTCAAAATTTGATCGCAATTGGACGACGACGTGAATGCGATGTTCGATGAAATGCCTAAAAGAATGTTTAAATAATACGGGATTAACATAGTCTACTTTCTAATATTTTGACATTGAAAAATGAGATATGAATTTTTATTTCTTGAAATAGTGAAGGAGAGTGTACATGGTTCTGGGAGTGTGCCCAGGACATTGCTTATATAATTATATTCTGGTATTGCTTGAATTCCAATCTAGACTTTGCTATAATTTGGGGTAGTTTTATTCTTGTGAAATGAACTAGCAGCACACAAATAGCTCAAATCTTATAAAAAAGCTTGAGCTGTACTTCTGTATCATTTCGATTGAGCAAGCACTTGATTTTGGTCCTAGGACCATTTATTACAGAGTCTCCATTAAGCTCGGGTGAAATTCTTTTAGATACCAGTACATTATATCAATCTTTTAGCTGATGTAGGTGATATTATATGATGCAGATGGAAGTGCAAAAACATTGTGGACAGTTGGGAAGGCTGATGATTTAGTAGCAGTTTGAATAGGAACTATCTAGAATAACAATGTCAATCACAAGAGTTCAAAGCGTGGCAGTTTTATGGCAGATATGGTCAAGGAAGAGTTTTTTGACCTCATTGTCATTGAGGGCTTTTAGTACACTAATCAATCCTTCTAACTCAATTCTAATGTCTCCGTCTCTTGTGTCGCTTGACTGTCCTGATATATGGACTTCTGGTTCTGTGCAATCTGATCGCCCATCTATCCAAAAATATAGTAAGTATCCTCTCCATCTCTAAACATACATACGCATTGATCGTGCAATTCTGAAGAAACTTCGAACTAATTTCTTTCAGTTACATTAGAGAAACTTTATAGCCTATCTCGAGCATATGTTATAAGTGTTTAATACAATGGAGATGATCAATTAGTGCGTATACATTTGATTTGAATATATAAATTAAAAGGAGGCCAAGCATCTGTCTGAAATTCGTTCATGCATATGAGTGGCAATATATCTTAGTCTCATAGCAATAATAGTATGGATACCAACCAAACCCATTGAATTCTTTTGGGTGAAGATTGATGAAGAAAATGATTTGTCATCTGTCTGAAATTCGTTCATGCATACGAGTGGCAATATATCTTAGTCTCAGAGCACTAATAGTATGGATACCAACCAAACCCATTGAATTCTCTTGGGTGAAGATTGATGAAGAAAACGATTTTGTCCAATCATAATACAAGAAGAAATATTTTGTTTGGAATGAACTAAAATATAGGCTCATAAAGAATTGATAAGAGATTAGTGTTAAAGGTCCTTGTTTCTTTTACTTTAGCCACGACGAGTCTGCTCCCAGACGGTTGTGAATAATAGTTGATAAGAACACTAGAGAACAAAAGTGATATTAGACTAGTAGACTTTGTGCTCCTTATTTGGCTCATAAGTACTCATGCCTTTCTTGTAGCTTTATAGGTTTAGTTCATCACCAGTGGAAATTCACTCCCTCTACGTTCCTTGTTCGCATAATTGTTAAAATGGTGAGAGTCAACTAGTGTGGCTCCTTTAGAAGGCCTTAGCATATCATTGTTAACGTCTTATTTTCTAAATTCGATAAGCGCGACCTTCTTAAATATTCTCCCTTTATCTAATATATTTAAACCATTTCCCAACTAATGCCTTTTTATTAAAAAGTAAAATAAAATCAAACTATCATGAGGATTGAAATTTTATTAATATTGAAAAATAAAATACAATACAAGAGGGGGGAAATCAAGCCTAACCTCATGCAAATGATGAAATAGAAACGTCTCTGAATTTCATGTAGCGGAATCACTGTCACACTCTTCGTCATCATATATCGTGATGTTCGTTGCTCTGCCGTTACCTCTTAACAAAGCTCATAATCACAGTATGCTCAGAGTTAGCTGATCTCCATCAAAGTGCCTAATGATAGGTAAGAAAATATTCATCATAATCCCCTATATTCAAAAGGAAATTGTCTGCTCACATTAGGGCGCAATTGTGAAGCCCCAAATTACACGTCTTCTTTAATAAGCTTGCTATATTCAATTACGGTGAACACAAGTAGCAGACTGTCTTGAATAGGAGGTGGTGCAGAGGGAAAAATCTGGGTTATGTCAAGAGGAGGGAGGGGGTATAGTAGAACATGCAGAGCCATGTCTGCAATTACAAGCCAGGCCCAATTTGGTTTCAGGCATAATGGAAGGGTCTAAAAAGGATTTATTAACAAATTGTGTCTTAGAATCAGATTGATTACGGGCAGAAGGCTTGCAAATTGGGCTCATCTTTATGAAGTGAATTTTTAGCAAACTGATAGAACTAATTAGCTTTAATAGAGAATAAATGGAGAAAAGAAACTCAACAGATTGTATTGATTCAATGAAAGATACAAGGGAATTGGAAATCATAAAAGGCCATTCGAGATGACCATACTCTCCTAATAATTCTTCTCTAATTTTGTTTTTGCTTGCTTAGACCCTTAGCCAGAATTCTCTTTATAACCCCCTTTGGTAACTAACTCTCTCCTGCCCAACATAATTTGTTACTTGCCCCTGCCCTTTGATTGGGGGCCTATCAATTACCCTGCCCATTTTAGTCACCTTGTCAGCAAGGTGGAAGGAAGGAAATTGTTGATCGATGAGATCGTAGCATTCCCAGGTTGCTTCCACAGGTGATAACCCAACCCACTTAATCAGCACCTCCATCCTGTCATCATTGTCCAAGGATGCCGCATGTATTCCCAGCACAGATTCTGGTTCTACTTTCAGTTCCCAGTCATCCCCCAACTGTTGAGGCAAGGGAGAAAACAGATGGAATTTTCCCACAGCCTTTCGGAGTTGAGAAACATGAGAGACGGGATGAATTTGGGATTCCGCGGGTAATTTCAGTCTGTAGGCCACCGGTCCCACCTTTGAGAATATTTCAAAAGGTCCATAGTACCGGGAGCAAGTTTCTCGTTGTAACGGTGTGCCAATGACTTACGAACGATAGGGCCGTATTTTGAGATAGATGAACTCCTCGATGGAAAACTCTACAACTCTCCTGTGTTGGTCAGCTGCAGCCTTCATCTTTTGCCGAGCCCTCTGTAATTGCATTTTCAACTCATCCACTACTTGGTCCCGTTCCTGCAGTTGGTGGTCTAATGAAGAGACAGTTGTAGTTCCCTTCTCAAAACGGATGACAGGAGGTGGACGGAATGTAGTTAATTGAGCACACACATGGAATGATGTGTTGTAAGAAAGTGCTGCCCACGACAGAAAACAGAACCAATCTTTAGGCCTACATGAAGTGAAGCATCGCAGATATGTCTCAATGCCCCTATTTACCACCTCTGTTTGGCCGTCGGTTTGCAGGTGATATGCCGAGATAAGCCTCAGTTTAGTGCCCTGCAGCCGAAATAGTTCACTCCAAAACTTGCTAACAAAGACCTTGTCACGATCAGAGATTATGGAGCGTGGCATACCGTGCAATCGAATGATTTCTTTAACGAAGGCCGCAACCACAGATGGTGCTGAGAAAGGATGCTTAAGGCCAACGAAGTGGCCGTACTCACTCAAGCGATCCACTACTACCAAGATTGAGTCGAACCCTTTTGACCTCGGCAGTCCCTTGATGAAGTTCATAGACATGTAATCCCTAACTTTCTTTGGCATAACGGCTGAAGCAACCCTGTAGGTGCGAGAGTGGAGTACTTGTTCTGTTGACAAGTAGCACAAGCCGCTACATAAGCTTGTATGTCCTTCTTCATACCCCTCAAACAAAAGGTGTCGGCCACCCTCTTGTAAGTTTTAAGGAAACCCCTTGCAAAAGTTTTGGCAAATAGACTCAAGGAGGTACTAGGGAAAGTGGTGTCCAAGTTTCAGAATGCTTTTGTGAAAGGCCGTCAGATTTTGGATTCTGTACTGATAGCGAGTGAATGCATTGACACAAGACTGTGTATAGGGGTTCCAGGGATGCTGTGCAAGCTTGATATTGAGAAAGCTTATGATCACGTGAATTGGAGATTCCTTTTGTATATGCTTAGGAGATGTGGATTTGGGGATAAGTGGTGTAAGTGGATTCAGTTCTGTATCTCTACAGTTTCGTTTTCAGTTTTGGTAAATGGTACCCCTGAGGGTTACTTTCGGAGTAGTAGAGGATTGAGGTAAGGAGACCCATTGTCTCCATTACTGTTCGTTATTGTAATGGAAGCCCTTAGTAAGATGCTTGAGAAAGCGAAGCGGGAGAACCTGCTTGCGGGATTTACGGTTGGTCAATTGCAAGTGTCCCACTTGCTATTTGCAGATGACACCTTGATTTTTTGTGATGCAGATGAGGAGCAAGTCAGAAATTTACGTAGACTACTCTTATGTTTTGAAGCTGTGTCAGGATTGAAGGTTAATTTGGGAAAATCTGAGGTTATTCCAGTAGGGGAGGTCACTAATGTGGGGGAACTTGCTATTATTTTGGGTTGTAGGGTCGCGCAGTTACCTATGACATATCTCGGACTTCCCCTAGGGGCGCGGTTTAAAAGTACCCATATTTGGAATGCCATTGTGGAGAAGGTGGAAAGGAGGCTAGCAGGGTGGAAGCGTATGTATCTCTCTAAGGGTGGCCGTCTGACTCTCATTAAATCTACGCTTTCTAACATCCCTACTTATTTTATGTCATTGTTTCCTATTCCTGCATCAGTGGCTAACAGATTAGAGAGGATTCAGAGGGATTTTCTTTGGGCATGTTTGGGAGAGGAGAGGAAACTTCATTTGGTGAAATGGGGAGTTGTTTGCTCTCCTATGAGGAGGGGGGGTCTCGGTTTGAGGAGGCTTACTTTGTTTAACAAGGCCCTTCTGGGTAAATGGCTGTGGCGGTTTGGTGTGGAGAGGGAAAGTTTCTGGCGAGAAATCATTGGGGCGAAATATGGCGTGATGCATGGAGGATGGTGTTCGGGTGAGGGTCGAGGGTCCTACGGGGTAAGTCTTTGGAGGTATATTCGACGAGGCTGGAATGACTTTAGGAAATGCTTGACTTTTGTGGTGGGAAATGGCACTAATATCAGATTTTGGGACGATTGTTGGTGTGGAGATCTACCATTAAAGTTGAGGTTTCCTTCTTTGCACCGCATTACCTCGAGGCCTTCTGCTATGGTTAATGAAGTTGTTACCAGTCACAATGGGAGCGACAGCTGGGATATCACTTTTCAGAGGGGTTTGCAGGATTGGGAAATGGATGAGTATGCATTGTTTCTTGCGGGTTTGTACGAAGTGCAAATTCGGGTAGAAGATGATGATTGCAGCCGATGGAGGATGTCACAGAATGGTATTTTTTCAGTCCGCTCTTATTTTAGATCTTTTGCGGGTCCTGTGGAGTGTTCATTCCCTTGGAGGATGGTGTAGCATTGCAAATTACCCCCACGGGTGGCATTCTTACTGTGGACGGTAGTGAGAGGGCAGGCATTAACGATGGATAATCTCCGAAAAAAAGGCTTTTATGTTACCGAGTGGTGTCATATGTGTAGGAGCGACGGGGAGACACATGATCACTTGTTTATTCACTGCGATGGAGTCCGTTGGCTGTGGAATAATATTCTGGCTTCTCAACATATAGATTGGGTGTTGCCTAGACGTATGGAGGATGTGTTGCGGGCATGGAGGAGAAAATTTCGAGACAAGGACAGCAAGCTAGTTTGGAATCTTATCCCGGGGTGCATTGTTTGGTGTGTTTGGAAGGAAAGGAACAACCGATGTTTTGAAGATCAAATACGTGCTAGAGAAGAATTTAGAGAATTATTTTTTCTGACTTTGTATACTTGGTTTAACGCAGCGACTAGGAATCCTATAGAGGGGCTGCCTAATTTTATATTTTTCCTTTCTTGTTTAAAATGATAATACACTCCCTGTGTATTCTTTTTTATTAATGAAATTCCCTGATTACTTATCAAAAAAAAAAAAATACTGGGACCGAAGACATAGCCTCTTTTAACTGTACAAAGGTAGCATGTGCTTCGTCAGTCCACCCGAAATTATCTTTTTTAAGCTGTCGTGTCAGCAGCCATGCTATCCTTCCATAACCGTCTATGAACCTCCGATAGTACCCCGTAGGCCCAGGAACCCTCGTAGCTCCTTAAGTGATTTGGGCCGTGGCCAGGCTTTCATTGCCGCCACCTTGGAGACATCAGCAGCTACCCTTTTTTCTGATATGATGTGGCCGAGGTACTCTAGTTCTATTTGTCCGAACAAGAATTTCTGTTTGTTGGCGACTAGCTGGTTATCGACTAACTGCTGCAATACCCAACTCAAATGCTCCCGATGCTCCTTCACGATTCAGCTGTAAACTAAAATGTCGTCGAAAAAGACAAACAAATCTCCGGAGCTGCTTCCTGAATATGTCGTTCATTAGTGACTGGAAAGTGGCGGGTGCATTTTTAAGGCCGAATGACATGACTAGGAATTCATAGTGGCCCTCGTGAGTTCGAAATGCAGTTTTTGGGACGTCTATATTTTTCACCCTGATCTCGTGATATCCTGACTTCAGATCAATTTTTGAGAAAATGGTCGAACCATGTAGTTCATCCAACAACTCATCGATGGATGTAATTGGGAACTTATCTGAGATAGTCATTTTGTTCAACGCTCGATAATTCACGCAAAACCTCCAACTCTTGTCTTTTTTCTTCACTAGGAGCACTGGACTAGAGAATGGGCTTGTGCTATGCTGAATAATCCCTGTTGCCAACATCTCCTGCACTAGCTTTTCGATCTCATTCTTTTGAAAATGCGGGTACCTGTAGGGTCACGCTAATAAGGCCTACTCCCGACTACAAGTTGATGGCATGGTCATACTTCCGTTCAGGAGGCAACTAATTGTTGTTCTCGAATACTGTGGCAAATTTCTCCAACACCTCAGCGATAATTGCAGGCGGTTCTGGTGAACCTCTTTCGACCCCAACAGTAATCTGTCCCAGCTCCAGTAGTATCCCGTCCTCTTGTTCTCTGAATGCTTTCATCATGGTTTTTAAGGGAATTGGTGTTTTGCTAAGACTTGGGTCCCCTTGGAAAGTCACTGTAGTTCCTGCCGTGTTGAAAGTCATTGTCAACGTATTCCAATCAACTTGCATCTTTCCCAATTTCTATAGCCATTGCATCCCCAGTATCACATCGGAGCTCCCTAACTCCAAAGGTAGGAAGTTCTCCATGACCATCATATTTTGTAACATCAGAGGTACCTGCCTACATACTCCTCCTTTAACTGTGAGGCCTGTGGCCATGATCATCTCGTACCTCGGAGTACTCAACATAGGAAAACTGAGCTATTGTACAACTTCAGATGAAGTTATGAGATGCCCCACTGTCAATAAGGACCACAACCTCCTGTGGGCCGATCCTACCTTTCAATTTCATAGTTCTCGGCGTTGTGAGTCCCACAACGGATTTAATTGACAGCTCAATTGCCTGATTCACTTCCGTCACTTCCAATTCGCCATCCCCAGTCGTGCTAGGTTATCGCCGTCGCTGGTTGCGCTGTCGAGCGGCGGGGCCTCCTCCATTTCTTGTATTACGAGGACCCGCAGTTCTTTATTCTTGCAGCGGTGGCCCACGGTAAACTTCTTGTCACAACGGTAGCATAAATCCCCTCTCGCGCTTCGTCTGAATCTCGGCATCTGTAAGCCGCTTGAAGGGGGCGTGCGTTTTTTGGAAGACCTAGGGTCTGCTGTTCGGTTTGGGATAATATTGAAGGGGATAGTAGGTTTGGGTGTTGGATTAAAGTTTGTGAATGGGTTTTGATTAAGAGAAACACTGAGTTTGGATTTAAACTGGCCTGGGCTCCCTTGGCCCACTTTGGTGAACCAATTCCTATCTTCTACCATTTGGGTTGTCTCCATCATTTGCTCCAACCCCACTGGTCTGTGTAGTTGAATTTCAGCCCTCAGCTTTAGCTTCAACCCATTCATGAAGCAACCTTCCAACACCTCCTCCGTTAACCCACTCAGAGGCGCCGCAAGAGTTTCAAATTGTTGCGATAATCTCTGATGCTGGATGTCTGTCGGACCGCCAACAATTGGGCGCACAAATTCCCTTCTTGTGATGTCCGAAATCGACGCAGCAGCCTCCCTTTCATCCCTTCACAATTCAAAATCGATCGTCGTCTCTCCTCCCACTGAAACCATACTAACGCCCTCTATAGTACAGACCCTTCAATTAGGGTAGCGTGTCCATGTTCGACACATGTCGGACACGAGTCGATACCGACACTTTTCGAACACTCTACCGTAATCATTTTTCTTTTTATATTAGAAATATTACATATTGTTAATTCAAAGTTATTAGCAAGTAACAAATATGTACTCATGCTTAAAAAATTTCAACAAGAAAAATTAATAACAAGTATAAAACTAAATTTATACTATATAAATGAAGAATTTTTAAGAATTTAATCAACGTGTCGTGTCGGTACTTTTTTTAAAAATCGCGTGTCGACTTATCCGACATGTATCGTGTAGGACACACGTGTTCGTGTCGGTGCATCATAGCTAACACCTCTCCCTCCAAACATACAGTGGCGGCCTCCAATTTCTCCGCTTCTGTCATCCTATTGACTCCAAAATACCTTTCCACCCTAAAAATCCATCCGTCCGGTTCGGTCCCATCAAACACAGGCATTTCCAAACGCCTCAGACGTGATTCCCCCCTCCAATTTCCCACAGTGTCATCCCCTTCGAATTGAGTTCCAGTTGGCCTGAGGCTGGCAAGCCCAGATTCTGCAGATCACGCTGACTCTTTCTGTCGCCGTTTTCTTATCCTTGCGGCCCCATTCCTGATTTGCCCAGTTCTGTAGCAGAATATCTACCTTCTCCATCATGCCGGTATGCATCGAATGGAACTCGGATCTTAACGCATCAAGCTGAGTTTGCAGCTCTTGATGATTGCTGTCCACCTTTTGCTCTAGCATATTCACTCGATCCCCCGGCATCATGGTTCAATTAGTGCTCCGATACCAATATGGTAGAAGTAATTAGCTTTAATAGAGAACAAATGGAGAAAAGAAACTCAACAGATTACATTGATTCAATGAAAGATACAATGGAATTGGAAATCATAAGAGGCCATTCGAGATGGCCATACTCTCCTAATAATTCTTCTCTAATTCTGTTTTTGCCTGCCTAGACCCTTAGCCAGAATTCTCTTTATAACCCCCCTTGGTGCCCAACAGAATTTGTTACTTGCCCCTGCCCTTTGATCCTTCTCGAGTAGGTGTATTTGATTGGGGGCCTATCAATTACCCCGCCCATTTTAGTCACCTTGTTCGCAAGGTGGAAGGAAGGAAATTGTTGATTGATGAGATCGTAGCATTCCCAAGTTGCTTCCACAGGTGATAACCCAACCCACTTAATCAGCACCTCCATCCTGTCATCATTGTCCAAGGATGCCACGTGTATTCCCAGCACAGATTCTGGTTCTACTTTCAGTTCCCAGTCATTCCCCAACCGTTGAGGCAAGGGAGAAAGCAGATGGAATTTCCCACAGCCTTTCGGAGTTGAGAAACATGAAAGACGGGATGAATTTGGGATTCCGCGGGTAATTTCAGTCTGTAGGCCATCGGATGGGTTTGTCTCTGATATCGGATATTGATGCTAGGATCTTGGAATTTTGACTCAGTGATCTGAACTTCTTAAACTCGTGTTAAACTTCCTCCTCTATTTCAGATGTTCGTTTCCATAAGGAATGTCTGACATGCTTCATACTTGGAAGAATATCAATCTGAAATAAAAACTCAAAAGTGAACTGGTTAAAACAAGACTATATTGGTTCGGAGTTATCAAAAATTTGAAAGGATCTTAGTCCAGCAGACACGTTCCCAAATGCATCAGTAAAGAAAGTCCGAAACCAATCACCACCTTGACAGATGCTCTGAAACCAATCGCTACCTTTTCAGATTCTCTATCCTGATGCATTTTCGTTTTCTAGTCATCTTCTACTTCTGATCATGTGGATAATGTTTCCCTTGTTCATCTTGATATTCTGAAGATTGTCTTTTAGTTTGATTGACTATCATCCTTCGCACATATGTTCATGATCTGTTTCTAGGGGGTGTGTGTGTGTCCTGTTTCATTCCAACAATGAAATCCAGATTAATTTTGGTAATATGACACTTGATGCTTTAATTAAATAATCACGACGTATTTAACTGAATTCGTGCAGAAAGAATTTAAGCCCCGTCTGTAATTTTGTTATTGTCAAATATCACCTAATAGGGTTTTCTTTTAGTGAAGTTTAGGACGGAACAAGAATGGCTTACACAGGCAGAACCGCCTTTTCATTGTACGGGTTTTGAAAAATTGACGTGGTTTAATTTCACCTTGCTACAAGGGATCAATCACATGATTTCTATAAATCCACGAGTTCCTCTTACACAAGAGTAAGAGGTTATGCTGCACTTGGTAGGGCAGATTTATGTTCAGTGGAGGACGTTTCTCCATGTATCGACCTCTCCTCTTGAAAAGAGAAAAAAAACATAGGCACAAGTCAATCCTACTTGGAGGCCATGAGCATTGATGTTTCTTTGCTCTAACCCCTTCCTAACGCCCTCACCCAATCTCTTGCAAACTATGATTATTAACGTGATGAAACAATCTTTTCCTGGAGACCCTGCAATGTTTTTAGCTTGACAAGTTTAAATGAAGCATTCTCTAAGTTGATATGGTTCTATGAATAAAGGATGACATCATGGTTTAAAAAGGCGGTAGTGAGGCCCGCCTCACCGTGAGGCGCATGTAGTATGCCTCGAGACGGTATTTTTGAGGCTAAAAATATGAGGCGAGCACCTAATGAAGTTTGAGGCGTGCGTCTCATTTAAAATTTGATTTTTCTCAATTGTATGAAAAGAAATCAGAAATGACCTTAAAAAAGAAAAGAACCCATTTAAAAAAGCATTTTGAGCCCAAGCAAAACAATAAAATGAGGTTACATTGCAATTGATGGATGATGAAGATGATTTTGTAGAAATTGAGAGTAACGAAAAGGAAGATGATGGGAAAATTAGATTTGATGCTGATTCCATTAACGATGCTAGTAATAGTGATGATAGTGCATACTATTTGGCTTTATTTTTTTAGCCTAAGCTGCTTCTTTTTTTCCATTGCAAATGGAGTGATTTTTAACTTCTGTAATGATTTTTTTTTGCTAAACATCTTCTTTCTTTAGGTGAACTATATCTCAATATGCTAATGACTATATATCTTATTTACTATATGCTCCAACTTTGATTTTTTTGTATTATTTTATAATTCTTTTACTTGGATTTTTTGTTTTTCGTGAGGCTTACGCCTCGTCTCATAAAGAAAAACCGTCTTAGTATTTAGTTTCGCATTTTTAAACCTTGGATGACATATGCAGAGATGTTTGGTATCAATTTAGGTCAAGATTGATTTCAGTTCTTATTGTTCTAGTTTGCAATTTTTGGTCATTCTGTTGGCTAGAATTACCAGTGTTCAGATAACTAAATTATATGGAACGATTTCCTTCTCCTTTAGTTGAACTTATTTTTCTCTATCCAGGTTTCTTGATGCTATAGTTGAAGTTTGAAATTGTTTTACCTTTCTTAAAGGTCCTGAAATTTATGGCCGTTCAGTTATCGGTGCTCCCAAGTATCTCTATTATTTTTGAAAAATGGTCTCGAAAAATTAGTGTTCCCAATAGACCCAGACACATGCTATCGAAATTTCAATATTCTGCCTGTGGATCATTCATGAAAACATAGAAACAAAAAGAACCAGTTTCATTAAGATACCTATGTTTTTTATGACAGCAAGCAAACATGTTGCTCGAATACTTGATGGGAAGGCTATTGCAGAGGAAATAAGATCAGGCATGGCACTTGAAGTGAAGAGGATGAAGGAGTCGATTGGGCAGGTACCTGGATTGGCTGTCATATTGGTGGGTCAACGAAGAGAGTCACAAACCTATGTCCGTAACAAAAAAATAGGGAGTGAAGAGGTTGGCATTAAGTTCATGATGACAAAACTCTCGGACAATTGTACAGAAAATGAAGTTTGCAATGCCTTGCAAAGTTACAATGAGAATCAATCAGTTCATGGTATTATTTTGCAGCTTCCATTGCCACAGGTAAATTTTCTGACCTTACTATCGGTACTATTGAAGGAAAATCTTGTAGAATCATTAGTACAAGATGTCTAACTCAACTGTCGGGCTTTCTTTTCCTAAAATGTAACTGGAACAGCATTTGGACGAGGGAAAAATACTCGGGTTGCTAACCTTGGAAAAAGATGTTGATGGATTCCATCCTGTAAACATTGGGAATTTGGCTATGCTAGGAAGGGAGCCGTTGTTCATTCCTTGTGCAGCAAAGGGTTGCATTGAGTTGCTGCTCCGTTCAGGCATTGAAATAACGGGGAAGAAGGCTGCGGTGATAGGGAAGAGCAATGTTGTTGGATTACCAACATCCTTGCTGCTGCAGGTGATGTCACGTTTATTCTTCCTCTCTTCTCCTACTTCCAAGTTCACCTCCTATCACCACAATTTCTTATACTTCAGGTTAATGTTTTAGAAATTTTCTGCTCAATTTTTTACTTCTGTACTAAATATCCAATTGTTCAACTTTTGAGCAGAGGCACCATGCCACCGTGACCATTATTCATCCATATACGAAAAACCCAGATAAAATTGCCCGTGAAGCTGATATTTTAATTACAGCTGCTGGAGTGCCCAATTTGGTGTGCAGGAGTTGGTTAAAGCCTGGTGCAATAGTTGTTGACGTTGGCACTACCCCGGTTGAGGTGACATTTAGTTTCTTGAATGATGAAATATATCCAGCTTTTATTTGTTCTCTAATTGTTGGAATACTCGCAGGATCCTGAGTGTGAACATGGTTATCGGCTCATTGGAGACGTTTGTTTTGAGGAAGCATCAAAGGTAGCTTCTGCAGTTACGCCTGTGCCCGGAGGAGTTGGACCGATGACTGTTGCCATGCTGCTTAATAACACTCTTGAATCTGCTAAACGCTCATTTAAATTTACTTAGATAATTACTCTTATATTTTCATTTATATGTACAGGTGTTTGCATCCAATTCTGAATTTTATCTGGGTTAGGTGTCTTTAATTCTTCGAAATTTTGTGTAGTGTGATATGGACTTAATTATGAAGTTTCGAAAGTTTAGGACTAAAAGAGGAATATACTAATTTTAAAGGCTAAAATTAAAATATCCTGTTAGACGAGAAAATATATCAAGTTTTGGGATATTTTAGCGATTTCTAGAAAGTTCAGATGTTAAAGCGCAAATACTTTTAACAATCTATAATATAGGTTATTTCAAGAAACTAAGGAAAAAATATGTGAAAATTAGGCCGTTGACTAGTTATATTTTCATTTCTTAGAATTATGCTGCCAATCCTAATCCCCATAACCAGCAAGACTGGTCTTCTTCTCCACCCAAAAACGTAGGGTAATGTTATTTAACATTACTGGTGTTTGACACCAGCTTAGGTAGCATCACTAATAACATTAAACTATTGATTCAATTAAATAAATTATATAATCTCACTTTTAATTGAACTTATCACATAATGTCGCATAGACTGAGGCTAGATAACATTATTAAAAAACATAACATTATTGTAAACATCTTCATTTACCTTTTCAACTCTCGTTGCTTTTTATTTTTCCGAGTTTCAAGCATAGTCAATGTCCATAGTTCTTTGGTTTTAAGCTTTGGAGACATCACTCTCATTGTCCACATTTGTGCTTTAGAATATGAGATAAATCATTTAGAATTTTTCTGTTTATACATAAAAAAAAATATATACATAATGAATTATATATTATGATGTGGAGGGAAAAAATTGGATGAAAAAGTTGATTATGTTTTAAATTGACAAATGATAAAGTGTCACGTCGCATTATGTAAATCTTGATGTACATGGAGCAAGATCCAATGATTTACGTCCCCAAGAGTTAATGCCGGGCTTGCATGGCCAAAAACCTCCTGTACTTCGGGAAAATTTAATTTAAGTTTTTGATTATTGTATTTTAAACTGCTGTAATACAATTCAACTTCAGTCTAGATAACAACTGTAGTACATAAATGATAGATTTATTTAAATGCAACGTCATGTGATTCATTTAATTAAACATATCTAGTATGACTACTTAAACTAATATTCTAGCACCACTAATGTTAGATAGCAGTAGCCTTCAAACTACGTCAACTGTGGTGGATGCTGGAGGTTTAGCAAGTGGTATTCACTATTCGGTCTTGGTAGAAGGTTTTGATTCTGGGCTAGGACTTTTGATCTTCTTCTTGTTTTTTTGGGACTCTTCTGTGTTTTGGTTTTTTCTCTTGAGAACTGAGAGGAAATGATGCTTTTTAAGTTTTCTTTATAGGTGATCCACATCCTTGACGGCCCCCACCTACCCTGCCCTGGACCTTGGTGAAGAAGGTAAATTGCAAGTTATGCCTTCAAGGGTACAAGGTGAAAGACTGTTTGTATACTTGCACTTACCTAAAGATCAAATTCATATTTTAAAATTCGAACCCTTAACGCGACAGTCTCAAGCAAAGTTGGAATCTTTCCACCTTCCCATTTTACCACTTGGAGATGTGCCCTGAGGGCTCGACACAGTCCAGCATAACTTCGGCTAGTGCAGGTTAATGAACAATAAAATATCATCATCTCTTATTTTTTATTTTTTCTTGTCTGGATTTTATTTATAATTTTGAATGGTAAAATCACTTTTAATGAAACAGTTCAACTTGTCTTCAACTAATTAAGTTTTACTTTTAATAAAATAAAACTGATTTCGCTTATTTTAAGACAAAATGTCAGCCCTCGTGTAAAGCTGAAAGCTTTTGGGTTGAATGAACGGGAGATAAACATCAAGCTTGGACTCCTACAACCTTTCATTACATAGAAAACTTATAGCTACGAACGGCACACAGTGGGGCGGGCGGCACTCTCTATCACCATTTCTGCAACTGAGCCCCAAAGAATCACAACCTGGACACACCGATAAGATATTACTACCAATGAAACGACCATCTAGCTTCACAGATGAGAAAATTGGCCTCACTTCATACTTTCCCCTGAGGAATCCTAGGTAAAATGCTTTTAAGCCAAGCTCATAACTCTC
This sequence comes from Fraxinus excelsior, assembly GCA_019097785.1. Classification (NCBI taxonomy): domain Eukaryota; kingdom Viridiplantae; phylum Streptophyta; class Magnoliopsida; order Lamiales; family Oleaceae; genus Fraxinus; species Fraxinus excelsior. The sequence continues at coordinate 20,174,976 of CM032632.1, forward strand.
TCTTCATGACCTTTGCCTTGGTGGTGCTTAGAGTGAAGGATTATAACAAAATCTCGACATAAGATTCAACGGATCCATAGTCTACTTAAAGACAGTCTCTTCAGCTTTCATCCTAATTAGCAATTCTATAAGCCACCACAATTGATAGCGTCCATGAGAAAACCCATAAAACACTAAAAATATTACATAAAATTCAAAATATTTGGTTAACATACTTCACGAATTCCACAAAAAAGATTTGTGTCTAGAGAAGAATGAAAAAGCTTTAAAACTTAACTCAAATCCCAGGGGAGCACACAGGGATTCTTTTTTCGTAGCTCCTCTCCATCTCATCTCTTTCTCTAGTCCTCCTACGCTTACTCGTTCTCATCCATCCTCTTTCCTGCAATAACACATCCATCTCATAACTTCAAAATAGAAAAGCAATGTGAGAAATCAATAGCAAACCATTCCGTCAACATAGCAAGCTAAAGCTTGAACTTCCATCAATACTAATTACACAACAACAGTCATTGACATAGTCCAATATTCATTTACTAATTAATAGGTGTATTTCTGTTTCAATTAAACGCAATAGAATATGATTAAAAGCTAATTGAGGTTCAGACCAACTGTAATTCTTTAAATTTTTTCACCTGCAACTGCTTCATTGTGACAAAAGATATCAAAAATATTTTAATAGGAGCATATATCACGAACGGACATGTAAATCTACACTAATCAAAATCTCAACTCATACGAGAATAAAAAGGGCATTGAAAAATGTGCAAGTTACTTTTAAGTAGCTTTTTGTTTGTGAACACGTTTTGATATCTTGACCAATAAACTTTTTAAGCTTACACAACATGCTCTGATGTCGAAAAAAAGGGAATGATGCAAGTATATACCAATTCCAACTGTAGCCATGCTTGGCTTGCTGAGAGATCACCATCCTCTACCACCCCCATACCAACCACTATATCCACGGCCATCACCTCCAAACCGACCACTATATCCACGGCCATCGCCTCCAAAATGGCCACCATATCCACGGCCTTCGCCTCCAAAATGACCACCATATCCACGGCCGCCTCCAAAATGACCATCATATCCAGGGCCCCCACCTCCTAAATGACCACCATATCCACGGCCACCGCCTCCAAAATGACCACCATATCCATGGCCACCGCTTCCAAAATGACCGCCATATCCATGGCCACCGCCTCCAAAATGACCGCCATATCCACCGCCACCGCCACGACGACCTCCAAATCTACCACCACCACTCCTGCCACTCCAAGCACTGTCACGACCATCATCTCTAGGCCTTGCCCCTTCCACTGTCAAGGTAGCCTCTCCAAATTCAGAACCATTGAGCTCCAGAGCATTGTTAAAAGCATCAGCATCCTTGAAATCAATATAAGCTATGCTGTTGTTCAAAATATGGGAATTGATCACATAAACCAAATATTGAAAGGCCACATATCAAGTGTGGAATATGGCATACAGATACCTCACAAAACATGTGGAAAAAAGAAAAATTGGTACGACAGAATGGTCTAAAATTTGAGGGCAGCCAAACCTAAATGATTCAGTTCAAAGGGATCAAAAAACATAATGACCCAACTTTTTTTTTAATAGAAAATCTCAACTCCAATGAATATTCAATGCATAGGGTTATGATGTACCAAAAACGGAGATGGGTTCAAAAAGGAAAGGGAGGATCAACATGACAGGCCAAATATTTTTGCGACTTATACATAAGATATAAGATTGAAGATGTACCACTAAGTAACCATATAAAAGAAAAGTATAGTCAAAACTATCAAAATTAGGAATGTCGGTGCTTCACCCTTCACAAGTATCTTGGCATTTAACCCATGGATCCATTATGACTATCAATGCATCACATAACATAAAATGGCATTTTGCAATCTCTTTAATAACAGTACTACTAGAAACAATAAAAGGAAACTCAGATAAAGTACCCTATAAGAAGAGGGAGGAAGGGAGAAGGGGGTGGACAAACCCTTTAACACCACCATCTTGATCTCTTGGAATGGAAATTTTTGTAATTTCCCCACAAGATACAAAATGATCTCCCAGTGCACTTCTAATCTGCAATCATTAATTCATAAACTCAGAAAATCTATAATGGAGACGATTCAAATGTGAGGGATATGTAAGAGCAACACACGCCTTCTCTTCACAGTTTCTTTTATCAAAGCCCCTAATAAATATTTTTTGCCCTTGAGCTTTCCCTCCCGTCTGATTCGAGCTTGTCCCAGTGCTGCATATAAGAACACAAGTATGTGAATCTAAAATCATAAAAACCATGTAAAATGTAGACACATCTACATAAACTGTAAAACCATACAAAATATAGACACATGCCATACCCACTATGTGGTGTGTAGGATCCCTTTTCCCTATTGAAGTCAAGTCTCACCCGACGACCCAGCAAATGTTTACCATTTAATTCCCGGAGGGCCTGCAAATAAAAAATGTGCACCCTAACTTATTCCAGCAATTTTATTAACTTCTATTCAAAATAAATATAAATTAAAGAGTCCCCTATAGACTTATAAACCAACAATTGAAGTCTTCCTATATTCTTTATCAACTGTAACATTATAAATTTGGATACTTTTATGCATGCACAAGAATCTCTTAAAATTAGATTCAATTAACTATATGAAGTTAAAGTATACCTTTTCAGCTGCTTCCACAGTAGCAAACTCAATATAGCCAAATCCCCTAAATGTATCGTCTTCATTCATAGCGAAGCGAATATCTACAAGTTCCCCAGAATCTTTGAAAAACTCCTCGCTGTGAAATTATTTAATTCTTAGCAAATATTTTTACTCAAGTGCGAGATCTTTAAGAATGCGATATACATACACATCAGTCCGCTCGATAGAGAAGCACAGATTCCCAAGAAACAGAGTTTTAGAGCCCGTAGTTTCAACTCTCGGAGTGGCAGGGGCCCTTGGCTGCAGATTTAACGTTAAAACTAAAGGCATGCCCAAAAAAAAGTACTCTAATGGAATCCTATGTCACCAGGAAAGAAAAAGAATTTAAATTTTTCTACACAAGCGCACACACATATGTGAATGATATGTGTGACAAAACATAAGCACTCACAGTCTCCACAGGTAGGGAACCCCCTTTCTCTGAATTTGGCGTAGTAGGTGTAGCATCAATCATCTTTACATCAGTATTCTGTTTCAACAAGAAAACCTTATATAAGTATGACCCAGATCCAAATCTTCAGAAGGAAAAGTTGATTATTTGTTCATAGCATTTCAGGCACAATTTTCAAAGCCCAAACTAAATCAATGTCCACACACATATAAGCATATGGCAGTTAATTCATGTATCATCACTCCAGAAGTCCGCTAAAAGCAGTCCTAACAAAGTTCATTGGTTCTACAAATGCATGGAGCACAACAAAAAATAGAAGCTCGTGAAAGGGGAGGAAAGAGAAAGGCATAAGCTCAAGTAGTGGAAATGGTCAATTCACTGAAAATTGCATTTACCATTTTCTCGGGGTTTCGGGAAGGAATTTCTGTCTCTTTGTCAGTAGAAACTTCTTCATCCTCTTCAGGAGACTCCTCTAACATATTGCTATTCTCTGAGACTGGGATAGACTGCCAACAAAGTCCAAGCATGAATGTAAAAAACCTGAAAATTTATACAAGGAAAAAGTACTGCACAGTGCTAAAATTTGTCGTACCTTCTTTATCCCTTGAATATTAGGAGGGTCAGCCTCTTCAGATTCTTCTTTACTTCTCTCCCCTTCGTTTTTAGTTGCAGTAGCATCTTCACCACAAGACACAGCTGCAAGAACATTCTTGGTTACAGCAACGTCCTCATCTTCATAAACAGAACCAGAACCATTGCTTGCATCGTCTTTCTTCTTGGTAGCAGCTACAAGGTCATTCTCAGTTGCAGTTCCAGGAACCTTCTCAGATGCACCAGCATCCTCTGCTGAGCCACTAATTTCATCTTCTGAAATTAAACCATTCTTTTCGATCAGATCCACAGGGCCATGCTCCTTTTTGGGTGGTACTAATACATTTCTCTTCAGGACCTACATAAGAAAACATAGGCTAATTAAGCTTCAAGGCAGAGTTGTCCCCCTCTGGCCACAGAGAGTTACTACTATATAACTAATCCACACGGTAGAACATTAGCACGCAAAGCCAATCTAAACTAATTATAGTTTCACAAAAGACTGGGATGGGGTGGGGGGAATTTGTCTCCACAAATATAAAAAGAAGAAGAAATAGAAAAGGTTTAAACCTCGGTTTCAAAAATCTTGACCTCACTCTTTTGTTCCTCTAGTGCTGCTACATCATCATTTTTCTGCTTCTTAGCCCCAACTTGTTTTTCTTCATCTTCCTCCAATTTTCTCTTATCTATATACAAAATAATATCAATTCGTCATATACATTTTCCAAATCAACATTCAGAGAGAAATACCACCTTAAAAATACGAGAATATGATTATTAAATGATCGTAAAAATCGAACCTTCCATCATGGATTTGGCGTCAGCGACGACGACAGGAGCAGATGTATTTCACCTTATAAGCTGGTTTTTTCTTGGATTCACCCAATAGGAATGGAGGCAGACAAGTACAACTACAACCTGAAAGTGAAAGAGACAATAGATCTGATAGATAGCAAGATATGCATAAACCCTAAAAAAATTTGGGATTCACAAGATACAGAGGAGACGAGAATGAGTGGGGGTTCGGATAAATCACGTTGAGATTACGTCCCTAAAAGTAAAAATAGAACGACTGCAAATTTAAGCTCTATGTATAGTACATTTGGCAAAATGTTCAGTTTGGCCCCCACATTGTTGCATCCCTAACTCGGCAGGAAATGCACGAGTCGGATCAACTGCTAACGTACAATTTAGGGATGACAAAATATCTTGTCCATTGTAAATTAACCTCAATTTTGCCGAATCTGGAATGGAATAGGAGATGCAGAGGTGGGATCAACTGCAACAAAAATGCTATATGTAGACTCCACAAATTTGGTGTGCAACTTTTTGAACTGTCAAATTACGGTTTGACCGCAAATAGGATCAGATCCACGTGTCCTCATGTGGGTCAGTTGACCCACAACAATTTCTTTACTTTTGTTGTTCTTCTTTTATGAAAAATGTTTGTTGTATATCGTGGTTTACATATTTTTTTTTACAGATGGTCAAATGTTAAAAAGAAAATGGAGAATTTGTTTTTTTGTTTTTTCATTTGGTTGATAAGATTTTGACTCGATTAAGAGCCCATTCGGTAGGGATTAAAATCAGATTAAAATTGAAAAATTAGTCGTTACTGTTGACTTTTATTAGACGAGTGGGACCCAATAACGGTCATATTTTCAATTTTAATTGGATTTTAATCCCTACCAAACGGGGCTTATATTTCGTACTCATCTGTTAATAAATAAATCTGTAAATTATGATGTATGTAGCACAATCGTTTTTATTACTTTACACCTGTTTGCACAAGTTTTTTTTTCCCCCCTTAACTTCTCTCACATTTCTAATCTCATTCTTCTCTCAATATCTAGTTTGTTATTTTTCACCAAATAATTGTTTTTTGATGCTCAATTCATTTGCACTGACGTCTACACGATGATTTTTTTCTCCGCTTCAATATTAGACGCCTCAATCTCTCAACCCAATGCTCGAATAAAGCAATTGAATTGGAAATCAACGGTTGAATGATAATCTAATTATGTATATTGAAAATGACGCATTTGACAATATTGATAATGTCGTAATTACACGATGATAAAAGTTTGAAACCGTGTATGCAATATTTATAGTAGCATATTAAATTATTTTTAACAGCCGTTGATTTTTTATAGGAAATTATATTGCTTGTCAAGTTTCAAATAATAACAAACTAGTTACTTTTTATTTTGATTCCTAAAATCCCCAAGTCCCTTTTATTAGCTTTGAAGGTTATCAAAATATTGCCAAAACAATTAAATTAGAGATCAACATACCGTTTTTGTTTTAAAGTATATTTCATAAAAATGATAATGAAGTTATTGTACGACATTTTTAAAGTATTGGATCTGCTACTTTTGGCATGTTAGCAAGTTAGATTATAGATGAACACACACGAGGCTTTCTTTTGTTTCTCTAACCATACTTTTACTTTGCGATCGTATCTTTTATGGGTTAATTTCACGAACGGTCACTGAACTTACTTAAAAATTACAAAACGGTCACTAAAGTTTAAAACTTGCAGAAACGATCACTGAAATTTCATACGCTTTCATAAACGGCCACTGAAGGACTGTTATGATTTTAATTCAAACGCAAAGGACCAAAACACGTAGACATAGAAGTTTGACCTCTCGAGTGTAAATGCTATATGGAAATTAAAATTCATTCAACAAAACTGAATCTCACGTGAAATGCTATATGGAAATCTGCTGCCTTTAACAAGTTAGCTACATTGAAAGTCGTACGCACTTCTTCAATAATCCCCATTATAATGAGAAATAATCCCAAATGCTATTCTTCAATTTTCACCGCTTATTAAAAATCATAGAATCGACGACAAAAAAATACGCTTAATCAACCAAAAAAGTCAGAGCTTCTATGTTACAAAATAAATGATTTTCTTGGAACATAACGAGTTATCCACAGGGAAATTTACCAAAAAAACTTAAATTTCATGCTTACATGTTCTTCATCTAATACAAATTGAAGATTTATTCTTGGGAGGCGAACTGTACAAGACGGCTGAATTTCATTTTTGGGTTTATAAGTGGCCTGTTTGGTTCACTTGAAAATTGGGTCAGCGGGTTTAGAACGGATTCATTGTAAAGTGATTAAAAAATGTAATCCGGACTGGACCTGGATCCGATTAGACGGTTTCCGGATTGAACCGGACGGTCCGATCCGAGTTTAATAATACTGGATATTCTATTCTCAACAACTTTGGGGAAGAGGCGAAGCGTGGGCAAATCCATATTTTAACTAACAAGTTCCCATTTACATTTTAGTACCTCTATGCAGGTGACAGGTAGGTTCATGGCCTAATATTAGTTAAAACTTAAATAATACAATTAAGAATTATGCTAAGTGTACATTTCATGAATTACATCTTGTCGTCTACATTGTGTTGGGGTTCAAAATGCGTCGGACAGAAAAGTTAGTTAGTTTTTAATAGCCCAATCATGTTGTACAATTTAAATCCATCACTGTAGTACAAGTTCAGAGATTTTTGAAACAATTCAATCCTTATTTTTTTTAGTTAAAAAAAAAACAACACAGAACGTAGATGAAGACTATGTTTCCCATACTGAAACAATCACCAGTCGGAGGACATCACATTTTGGGACCGAACATTTTGCCATCCCTAACTTTCGCTACAGGAAAGAAACATGGACCCAAATGCTGCTAGCACCATGCCTCAATATACAGTTGCAAGATAATCTTAACAATCAGCATAGAAGAAGGGGGTTCACTGGACCCTTATTAGAAATGTCATTACATCTATAGTGGTATCTCGTCTCCAACAAGAAAGGAGAAACTCAATGATCGATACTCAAATACAAACGTAAAGCACCTTAACTTAAAAATATGTAAATTACAGCTATAAACAAATTCATCCCCCCATCCCCTTCCTTTCTCTAATAACCACATGCAAGTATCTAACATATATTCCTATCAAGGTTCCACTCCCCCCAAGAATATTAATTATACTTCGACCAAAATTCAGACGCAATGCCATCCAAATATAGTAATTTACTCTCTCTAATTTCCCTGTTTCCATTTCTGCTATCTCACGTTGACTGATGAATACGTAAATATAATTTGAAAAAGAAAATGTGTAACTTGATAGATTAACGATTTTTCATTAATCAAGTGCTGCCTTGTTTCTTCGACCCATTGGATTAGGAAGGCCGTCAAAAAGGGCTGCAGTAGTAAGGGCCTGAAAATCTGGCTTCAAACTCCACTTCGGCATGGGTATTACGGATGAAGATGTGCAGTTATCTGAATCCTGCAAACTTGATGTACTGGATGACTTCCTTACTGCAGCGAAACTGTCAAGAAAAGAATCCGCCAAACTTATAGGAATTGGGTTAGGCCCACCTGCTTGAGCATCAATTCCCGAGGCAGTTCGGCTAGCAGATTTAGCTCTGAGAGCCAAGCTTTTGCCCGTAATAGCTGAAAATCCACTACTATTGCTGTTATCCTCCTTTAGCAGCTTTTCTGGGGTGCGCGAAGTCAAGTTGGCCTCAGATTTTGGAAGCCTTCGGGTCAATTTCTCAATCCATTTACCCAAGCTACTATCTTCAGTCTCTTGAGAAAATACCTGATTGATCCAATGACCATTATTTGACATCAAGTCACTAGCTACACTTTTTGATTTTCTATGATGACTAAGCGGTGGGTTAGACATGTGTGAAGATTTTCCAAGAGGCCCATCCTCTAGATAATCAGCTCCATTTCGATACACAGCCATTTCAAAACCTTCTGGTGCAGCTTTCTGACCTGCTGGTTTAAGACCATAGAAACCTTGAAGATTGCTCATGGCTGGAGAAACTTTCTGTCCCGAAGAAGATTTCAGTTTCAGTGACTGAAGTGAATCAAACAAGTCGGAGTGCCTGCGGGCAGATTGAGTCTGCGCAGAGCTGCTTGATCTGCAAGTGGAAATTAATAAGTCGCTCAGAAACCTCATTATTTAATTTTTTACCTTTTCCTCTTTTCTTTATTTATTTATTTATTTTGGCAGGTGATGAGGGGTTCCAGATCTATATTTGATGCCAGAGTTTCGACTAAAAAAGCCACGATACGAAATCATGTTTGTTCTCGTAGAAATGTATATGATGAAAGACAATCCAGGAAATTGGGACCCATCAAAATTGGAATCTGCACAAAAACATGTTTGAATATAGTTTCAAAACTGATGTAAGAATAACAATCTAAAGAAACCAATCTTCATAGTTCCTGCATATTTCTCCTCCCCTCAGTTCAATTAGATAATATATGGGTCCTTGCTTCCTGCGTATCAGCTTTCAGTATTACACATGCCCCCGAAGTTCATATAATATGAAAATCATGAGAGAGATGCAGACAACCATAATGCAAAACAATCCCCAACCTAATAATTGACCGTCAAATCAAAACCAGAAAATAAAATGAAAAAATAAATATATAGATAGATAGATAATAAGTTAACAGACAACCAATTGCAAACCAACGTGACATGGATTCAATGTCAAAGTAATGCAAAAGTATTAACTCGCATAGTTTTAAAACATAAGATGGTAAAGAAACAGTGAATGCAAGACCGTGTACTCCTTAGTTTGCGGTTGTAATGTTGCTTCTCTTGTTTCTGGATTTGCGATTATATTTGCCTTAAAGAGTCAGTTTCCTCGTTACAAACATGAAGCAGTGACCTTGAACTTATATTGAGCTCAATTACTGATTTGTCTTCTTCATTTTAAAGAAAAGAAAAGAAAAAATAGACTTCAGTTTGCTACACCAATATCCTCAGCCATTGCTATAAAAGCTTCATATTTTGTGGGATCTAAAAACAAAAGAAAAACCTTATTTTGAAGAAGAGGAAAGCAAAACGAGAATAACTAATCAGTCCTATCCGGTGCAAAATAATACAACAACCAGCAGGCACGGCTCATTCTTGGGAACTCCACCATGACCATCAAGGAGGATATATTGCTCAAGTTTAGTACTTTCCATTAATATAAACAATAACTCAGCTAAAAAAAATAGCAAAAAGCACATACCAAATTAACGGCAGTTAAATTAACTGTATTGACCCATTTACTTTACATGGGACATATTTAAGTCCAGTAAAAAATATCACTTCTTTTTAAACAATTAGTTCTCCCAAACAGAGTAATCTAAGCTATACTCAAATCTTAACACTTCATAGGCTCTGTAAGTATCAATTTCTCAGGCTTATGCGTATGGACTGAAAATCAACAGCTGGCAGTTAGCCATGCAATGTGATGGGAAGTTAGAAAGCTCAATGACAGTTTTAAAAAAGTAAAATAGAAAATCATTGAAATGAGTAGCTGTTAAAGAGGCTAAAATGGAGAAGATAAAGGAGAACAACCTAAATATGAATTTCAAAGAGGTTTAAAACTGTAAAGACGACTCTCCTTAATAAACCGTTTACATTGCAAATACCAAAGTTCAGTTGCTAATGATTCATAGCATTCCAAGAAAATGAATGAAATTGTTATCAGCTGACCTGCTTCTTCTTTTTCTTGAAATATATCCTGCACTAATATTAAAAACAAATACTAAATACTATTCTCGCTAAGCAGCTAAGGATTTTTCCTACCAATGTGGCAGAAAATTCTTAATGACGGATACAGCCAAAAAAAAAAAAAATAAATAAATAAAATTAAGGTCCAGCTAAATTGAAGTGGCAACACTGTATCAGTTTGCATATAAATTGTTCACAACATTCTACAAGCCATTTAGAAATAGAAAAAGATGAGAAAATCTTATTGAAGATAAAAATACCGTTGAGGAGTGTCAAGGCCGTTGGACAAGCTAGGAGAAGGGGGATGCCTCCCTGGCAATGGTATGTGAATCGTCTTCAGAGCAAACATTTGGAGGTCGGTTACCAACCCATTCATCCTCTTTATGTCTGCCACCTAGCCAATCCACCAAAAAATGCATAGTTAGATGAAAATCAGTAAATCTTACATCCAAGAAATTTAAACCACAAATGAAAAGAAATGTGGGGGGGTTTTCTGAGCATGTTTGGGTGGGCTTATAAGATGGTCAAACAAGCTTATAAGCCCAAATTCCACCCAAGCATGCTGCATATAACGTAGGAGGATTATATTTTAGCCCAAATCAAAATAAACTCATAAGCTTGGCCATCGTAACTTATCTAACTTGTAAGAATTGACCGAGTGAATTACCAATTTATCAACATTTACCACCCATATGAAAGGAAAAATCAATACCATTGAAATCCAAAATTTTCTCCTTCATTATCAGAAGAACACTCATCTTCAACGAGGGATGAGTTTCTGCTACAGTTGAAAAATCGATCTGCAACATGGTTTTTTGGCCAATGTGGATTTTTTTTCCCTTTTCAAATGACAATTCATAAAAAAATCTATGTTTTTGCTTTATTCTCAAGTAAAACAATTTGAGGATATTTCTATAATATGACATAAGCCAAAAGCTATAAGCAAAGACATATGTTTTTAATGCACTTATGAGCACATGCTCCTAGTTTGTGAATTTATTATTTTTACAGAAAACAGTAATGAGTAGTTACTGGAGGAGAAAGGGACAAGCTTTGAAGCATGAGATTCGAGAAATCAATGGTGTACCTACTTCTTTGCTGATTGTACCTTGCTAATTTTCAAAATTGTTCGATCAAATTCATAACCAAAAAGCCAAATTAAAGGCACCAGGAATTTAAACAAGCGGGTGAAAAGTGAAAAGGCATCCTTTTAGTTTATGAAAGAAAAAATCTTGAATGGCTAGTCAGTATTTTAATAACCCCCAAATGTCGTATCAAATATCTTTTACAAACATAAACTAAAAAGAATATAGAAAAGGATAGCAGGTCCCTTAAAGCGGTTCTTCAATGACTCAGAGTGGTTGGAGACAGTTTTGTTTTAAGCAAAAAAAGAGTGGATATGCATTTCAATTTACTAGAGCTTGTTGCAATCCCTTAGTTGTAGTATTGGATAGATATCAAGGGTGGCAAATTCAAACACAGTAAGTAGTCTCCCGCTTGACTGGGGATGAGTAGAACAATTCTACCAAAATGTTCAACTCTGCCTCATATGAGACATTCAAGTGGGTCCGAATCTGTAAAAATTACCAAACGCTGAAGGTCAAGACTGTATGACTCTGTAAAAACTACCAAATATAGAAGGTCAAGATTGAATGAGTTTCGACTTGCGAACGCATTCAAGTTCATTTCTTTGTTGCTGGTTTGTGCAGCAATTGGCTAATTACCCAACTCAATCTCAATCAGGATTGCTCAACTAAGAAGAGATCATTTCTTCAAAGCCAATTTTTCATGAGGCAGGATTGGCTTTCCCAACATTATGCAGAGATTAAGTTTTTGGAGTGAGTCCGTGTCAAGAAGCTTCTGAACCCTTTAAAATTTAGAGCAAGTCTTTGTTCTCCGCTATGCTTGTAGAGAAAACACCGATAAGGGGAACTGTTTAGAGAGTTGAAAGGCCTGCAAGAAGAGGCGAGTACTGACCTAAAAACTCAAAAAGCGGAGGCCATTTAGTGCAAGTTTTGTTTTTCATTTTAGAAGTGAAAAGTGGAACGGGCAAACAAAAGCACTTTTAAACCCAAAATTTACAATTTTGGGGATCTTTCAATTTGATACAAAAAGAGAGGCATATTAGCCTAAAAAACAGACTTTTGCAGCATAAAGAACAAGCCTACATTAGACTACATCTCCCGGATTATTGGCATTGCTATAACATACTAAGAAAAAATACAACAGGTATCATTGTATCAATATCAATAAAACAACAAATATACGAGAACCGATATAACAGAAAAGTGAATAGTACAAATCGGTAATATTAGATTAAAAATCATTAATTTGATAAATAAAATAAATTATATGAATTATGTACCTCGACGCCGTATTTGATGGCGACACCGGCGAGGGTATCAAACTTAGAGACAAGGTGTACTATGTAATTCTGGCCACCATTTACACCTACGCCTACAGCGGTGGACGATTCAGATGAAACCGGAAGTGATCTCGACGGTAATGATGATGCAGACGATGTGGGCACTTCTGTGGACCAATGTACCTGATAAAAATCTCCTCCATCATTAACTCTCCTCTCTTTTTCCATCTGATGCTCTAAAAACTCCCTTTGCCTTCAAAAAAATTCAAGAAAACTAACGGAAATTGAATCTATACATGCTGGTATATACATATATCAATTATATGAAAATTAGCGACGAGTATTAATTAGTAAGTAATTAAATATCAGTTGAAAAATTGTAAAAGATGTGGCAGATCTGAGTGGGGAGATTGCCGACAGCAGATCTCGTAGTTTTTTTATTTTTTATTTTTTTCTCTTTATTTCTGCTTATTTATTTACCGTTTTTTCTATTTTGTCGTTTAATAACGAGCAAATTCTTGAGGACAAAATAAATGGAGAAATTACTATTGGAGTACCCAATCTATTGGATTTGTAGAACTTAGGTTCTCATAACTATTATTTTGACGGTTACAGGTCTCGAATTCATCTTTTTGTATCACTTGAATCCCCAATGGACAATTATACTTTTAAAAAAAATCATTTTTTAATAAAAACGTGATTATGTTAAGAATTGACTTGGTATCGTACATTAAAATAGGATTTATATATTTTTATCTCACATAGAATATGATTTCTAATTTTTTATAATAAGATTAATGAGAATCTAATTTAAAATAGATTTTTTGTTTATTCCCAATAGAATAACCACTTGTCTGGTCCCATTTTTCAAAATTTATTTTTTTCCAGAACTCATTTTTAATTACCCACACATTTTGTATTAAATGAATGGAATTGAAATACGCCTTTGTTCCATAACTCTGGAACTATATACAACTAGCCAATTAAAAAATCTTAGATATATTAGCATAGTATCTTTGATGAAGTCGTCTATCATTCTGCGAGTTGACAATTGCCATGGGCAAATATATTAATAACAAGGAAGACATTTTTGTTACGCTACTAATACTTGTATTTGCTTTGTTACTATGTCCAAGCCTGCTAAGGAAGGGTGATCTGTTTTAATAAAAATGTCAACGATTCAAGCATGTATAGCCTTAGAGCCCTATAAAATGAAAATTCAAAATTCAAAATTGTATAATTTTGATTTCTTCATTACTGTTTGTTGCTTGTAACTGACCGGAATCATTTTCACAAAATATTTACCATACAGGAGCTAAGAACTTTTAGTTTCTCACTTGTAATAGAATTATTTGGAACTTAAATTTTGAATAGAATCTAAGCCCATGTTTGACAATCATTTTTTCAAAAAAAAAAAAAAATTTCCACATACTCATTTTTAACTACACATTATCACGTAAGCTCAAAATTTTTTCATACTTTTGAACCACACATTCTCCAAAAATTTTCTACTCAAAAACTCATTCTTCCCGAAAAATGACTGTCAAACAGGGGATACAATCCCCTCCTTTCGTGTCTTTATAAATTAGTCTTTGCCCTAGTATTTTATTTATCCAAATATGTTAAATAACTTATGACCTATCTTGGGAAACAAATTGGAGATGCTTCGTTGTCTCGTCCAGTATGTGCTTTTAGGTGTAGTTTGAGGGTTTGCTTTGTGTGAGAGAAATTTCTTTTACGTCTGTGGACTTTCTTCAATTTTCAAGTTTTCATAAAATCTTCTATTATTTTTCTACATATAATGTATCCTTCTCTCTCTTTTAAATGTTTCTTTTAAAGTTTAAATATAACATGAAAAATTTTGATGGAAGAATTAGTTTTGGATTATGGCAAATGCAAGTCGAATGATTCGGTTTCAATTGTAGAAGAATTTGAAAAGAAAATTAGACTTTATTTTCATCGTATGTAGACAATCTAGACAGCTAAAAAAATCGTACAAAATGTGAAAGTGCGTTTGGCTAATTGCTCAATGTCGATAGATGAAGATGCTGACAATGTCGCCAACCATGACTCTTTTCTCCATGAGAAACAATAACATACTTTGAAAAGAAAATATTCTTCTTTATTGCATGTTGTTAGTTGTCACGATAGAGAATGTGTTAATACTAGTAAGTTCTCTCTCATAAAAATTGAACTGTCAAATCTCATTATTTCACATAGATTATCACATTATAATTATTCTATCATCATAATGGTGAATAACATTGTTCTTTTCACACTGTGGAACTTCTTTTATGCATCGTATTTTTCCTGAGATATTATGTTACTTTTACCCATATATTATATTTTTCTAGCTCTTCTAAATATTTCTTTAAATAAATATCATCAAATTGAGGAATTGTTATCAATTTATAAAGAATTATGATCAAAACCCTTCTCCCCGAGGGGATGCATATGCATTGGACTCCCTTTATCTACATATATACTTATTCTTTAATTAGACTAAAAAAGAAAAAAGAAAAAAAAAACGTGCTTATTAAAGAGAGAGAAAAAAAACATTCTCCATTATTTACTAATTTCTTGTTTAGTTATCTTTTCTAACAAAAAAAAAAATTAAGTTTTTCAAGTAAAGTGTTACAAAAATGAAATGTTGGGAACTGAGCTGGGGTATTCACAATATTAAGTTGGGATTCACTTGCTAGATTTTCAATAGGTTGGATACCTATCTGTTATTTGTTCCCATTAAAAAGTAGGTAAATAACTATATATTTTGACCAAATATTACAAAACTACCCGTAGGGTCCACTTTCAACTCCCAAAGCTCTCCTGTAGAGTTCCCTCTTCACAGTGCATACCAAAGACAATTCAATTTCTCTGCGTACTTTCTACCAAACACCACATAATCTATAGCAATTGTCAATCCCCTATTGACAGAGGCAGAGTAACTACTAAATAACCAAGTAACACGGGGAACAAGACAACAAAAGAATGTCCAAAATTGATGACACAGCCCGTGTTGGAGCCTAGAATACGTTGCATGTTTACCTTGTCGTGCACATCGCGCAACAAGAAGAATAGCGCGATTGTCGCGTAAATAAATAGATTCACGTGCATGTCTTTTAAGTATTCCTCAATTTGATAACTATATTTTTTCAGAAATAGAGTTTTGACGAAAAGTGATTTTTAAGAAAATGTGTGATTAAAACGTTGAAAAAAGTTTTGGATTTACGTACAGAATATTTTATTGTGGATGATGAATATGTGAAAAAATAGTTTGAAAAGTATGGTTGTCAAATAAAGGCTAAAATTCGTATGTCGACACAAATTGTTTGATTGTATGGAAAGTATGGTTGTCAAATAGGGGCTAAAAGTCACTTGTCAATACAAATTGTGTATAATGTGTAATTGCAAAATAGTGGATATTGTTAGCAAAAATACTTGGTCATGACACATTGACAATGTAGTACTAGAACTGGGCCAAAAAAACCATAGCTTGCTAACCCGACCCGACATGTATTGGGTTGGATCGGCTTGATTTCGAAATTATTTCATGTTGGGTAGGGTGATTTTTCCTTTTTAATTATCAGGAAATGGTTCAAAATACTCGGATGACTCGGTCCATTTTCCAAAATAGCCGTTGACCATATTAAAAAAAAAAAAAACTAATAAAAGTGGAATTGTAAAAATCATTTTTCCATATTTACCCTCGCAATTGGAAGAGCTTGATAGAAGTCGACGCCGACGCCGACGAGGTTGACTACCCGACGTCCGGACTCCAAGATCGCCATTTTCTATTGAAGAAGGTTAGTGTTGAATTTCAAATTTTTTAAAGAAAGTTCTTGTAAGTTTTTGAATTTTTGTTGATTATTTCCGGAAAAATACTTGTAAATCTTTGATTTAGGGTTTAGATGGGATGAAATATGTGTTTGGGGTCAAATTTTGGGGTGGCGATCTCCGGCGTCGGTCAGACCGAGAGAGACGATCTGCGTCTCTCGGTCATTATGGGCCCAGACGTCGTCTGGGCCCAGATTCAACCTGGGCCCAGATAGGCAATCTAGGCCCAGACGACGTCTGGGCCCAGATGGCCCTATCTGGGCCGTCTGCAGACGGAGACGGCCCAGTTCGTTCAACTGGGCCGTCTACCAGGCGGCCCCCCCTTTTTTTTTCTAATAAAAATATAATTATTTATTTGATATTTAATTTTGTAAAATATAAAATATTATTTAATAATAAAATATTAAATATTGGATTGTTTATTTAATATTCAATTAATTATAATTAATATTATAAACTATTATTTTACAATGAAATATTAAATAAAAAAAATTAAAGAGTTTTAAATTACTTATTTAATTTGTTTACGAACAAAAAAAAAATAAACGATTTAAAATATTTATTTTAAATTACTTATTGAAATTGTTTATAAACCTTTAAATAAAAAATAATAATTGAATTTTTTTTATTTATTAGTTTATTTAATTTGTAAATTTTAATAATTTGATTACTATTTAGTTACAAGTTGTTTATGTCAAAATAAAATATTATTTAATTGTAAATCACAAAATATTAAATAAACAAAAGAAATGGTTTCTTTGAAATGTTTATTCAATATGTTATTATTAATAATGATACTTAAATATGTTATTAATAATGAAGTATTATTCTATTGTTTAAATTATATTTGATATTTAATGTTAAATTAATTTATAAATATTACATAAGCAATTAAATTTATTTTGTAAACAACTTAAAAAATTCACGAATAAAGAGTGTGTAAAATATAAAATATTATTTATGTAGTTATAAATAATAAACTATTAAATATTGGATTGTTTATTTAATATTCAATTAATTATAATTAATATTCAATTAATTATAATTAATATTATAAACTATTATTTTAAAATGGAATATTAAATTAAAAAAAAATAAAGAGTTTATTTGAAATTTACTTATTTAATTTGTTTACGAAAAAAAAACGATTTAAAATATTTATTTTAAATTACTTATTGAAATTGTTTATAAAACATTACATAAACAATAATAATTGAAATTTTTTTATTTATTAGTTTATTTAATTTGTAAATTTTAATAATTTGATTACTATTTAGTTACAAGTAGTTGTTTATTTCAAAATAAAATATTATTTACGCCTAAATAACAAAATATTAAATAAACAAAATAAATGGTTTCTTCGAAATGTTTATTTACTATTCGATGGTTTATTTACTATTCTATTAATTATAATTAAATATTATATAAAAACTAATAAAATATTCAATTGACGATTAAAATAAGAAATAGTTTGATACTCAACTGATTATTGCGGATAGTAGTGAATATAGTTTAATTTTCTCATAATATGTTTTGTCTATTATATCTTGTACATGATGTTAACGTTTGAAATTTTGTAAGATGAATTACCAGTTGGACGATGTGGTGAGACAGATTTCTGGCAAAGTTACAGCGAACTGTAACTTTGATATTTTTACAGTGGTATTAGATTTGCTCGACGAAGAGCACGCGGATATATTGAGGCGGTCCTGCTTATGACCATTGTATTCATTGCGCAACGTACAGTTTTCTGGGCAAATATCGATGCGTTGCTATGTCGGCTGCTCAAGCCGGTTGACGGAGATGCCCTTCATTTTAATCTTGGGGGTAAGGTGGTTAGATTTTCTATATTTGAGTTTGCCATGATCACCGGATTAATGTGTACTGGCGCAGATGCAGCACGGGCCTGTATTCCGAGGAATAATAGGCTATTGAATGAATATTTTCACGGGCAGGCGGTGGTCACTCCTGGGCAATTGATAGATGCAGTCAGGGCATGCGAGGATATGTCTGACGGGTTGAAGTTGGGTATGGTACTTATCGTCGAGAGCGTACTCAGGTGTCATCACAAGAAGACGTCGATCGACTTTTTTCATTTGGAGATTGTTGATGACATTGATGCCTTTAACAGCTATCCTTGGGGGCCTCGATGTTTTGCGGATACCTTACGACACTTCAGAAGGGAGTATTCGATGCCTAAGGGGGGTAGACACGAGCGCAAGTATGATGCATAGGCCTGCCGTTGGCATTACAGGTAAGTGTTGAACACAATAAATTATCTATTTTTGTTATTAAATTATATATATGATAATTGTAAATGTTGCAGATATGGATGTACGAGACTGTCCCCATATTGGCTGACCAGTATGCTAAGAGAGTGGAGACGTGCTGCCCTCGGATTTATCAATGGTGAGCACATGGCAAGCCACTTGGTAAACAAATATCAGCTATCCTCGACGATCCTGAGGTACGTATTATACATTTTTTCGATTTATATTGTACGTGGGCAGTCAATAACTCGGTAAAATGTCAATATGTTAGGTTGAAGTCCTCACTGAGTTGACCCCGTCGATAGAGGATGGAGGTCAGAGTTACATGCGTTGCTTGTCTATCTCGGCCGCATTAGATGATCATATGCCCGAGTCCATCGTTGATCGGGATATGGTATGTTTATTGAATATAATATGTTGATTTATCGTGTTGAATTTTTAATTAAATTAATAATTCAAATTGTTCATTGTTTCAGGAGTGTCGTCCAGTATCACCGAGGTCGCCGCCGCCGAGGTCCTCACCCTCACCGCCGAGGTCACCGCCGGCACCGAGGTCAGAGT
The DNA here is from genome assembly GCA_019097785.1 of Fraxinus excelsior. Classification (NCBI taxonomy): domain Eukaryota; kingdom Viridiplantae; phylum Streptophyta; class Magnoliopsida; order Lamiales; family Oleaceae; genus Fraxinus; species Fraxinus excelsior. The sequence goes on from CM032632.1 coordinate 20,194,264, forward strand.
CGCCGTCGCCGTCAGATGATCTATATGGCCGCCTCACCGAGTTTATAGCGGGTCAAATGGGCGCAATGCGAAGCGAGTTGGGACGGCAGGTCGACGCTAAGTATGCCAGACTGTCGGAGGAGATGGGTGAGATGCGACGAGAGCTCAGAGGACATATCGACGATGTATATAATGACGTTGGAGCTCTACGTAGCCATGTGGTAGATCTGCAGAACGAGATATGGGACTTTCGGTCTGAGTTACGGGGTGACGTAGCATCCCTGCGAGGGACTCACAGTCATCGGGATGGAGGGGGTGACGGTGGAGGTGGATGGGCTGGGCCGTGGGGGGGAGACATAGACTCATTTTTTGAGGGGGTACCGGAGGAGGCGGATGGGGGGTACCGGAGGAGGCGGAGAGGAGACTGTCGGAGGAGATGATTGACAGGGTACCGACGGAGGTGGAGAGGGGAGTACCGGAGGAGGTTGAGGTGGAGAGGGGTACCGGATGAGGTTGCGGTGGATGAGGTTGTGGTGGAGAGAGGGGTACCGGATGACATAGTTTTGGTGTCGCAGGGGACTCCGGAGAGGAGGGTACCAGATGAGGTTGCGGTGGATGAGGTTGTGGAGGTGAGGAAGGGTACGAAGCGTGCTGTTGACATGACACCGCTGGTGGTTGGTAAGAGACCGAGATTGCCGTCATAGTACATCGTTTCCCCTTTCACGACCGAGGCAAAGAGGCGGCCATTCTTGGACGGGACATTCCCCAATCTCTTCCGCGAGGTCGACCCAGTTCGGAAGAAAGCATTTCGTGATTGGTTCAAATCCCTTAAGCATGAGTAAGTATTTAATGATTTGCCTAAAGTACATGCGAGATCATCTATGATTTGTGTAACACTTCACTTTTTCATTTTTTTAGGGACATCCATAGGGTGGGGTCGAGGACGATATCGAACGCGAAGAAGTGGTTCGATGATGTTTTGACTAGTGGTGCTTGGCTCGCGGATGATGTAAGTGCATTCTCGTTTTTATTTGTTGCATCGTTTAATTATTTGTGTTCTCATTCTTACTTGTTAGCACATCGACATGATTATGGAATTGTTGCGGGATCGAGCTCGGAGATACCCGAAATCTTTTGACATTCCTGGTTGAGTCATCCTTAGCTGCGGGTTCGCACGTGCAATTGATATTGAGTACGCCACACTCCTACGCAATGGAAATGGATATGTGGTGCCCGACTATATGATGGAGTGGGTCATTGGGCTGGAGCCGACAAATGGGAAGCCGTGGACGGATTGTACACATATGTACGTTCCAATGATCGTGAACTCACACTATTTCATAGCTGAAATTGTATTCGCGGATTCCACTATATATGTGTACGACTCCGACCATGAATGTTTGACCCAAGACCAATTGCAGCGTATACTAGAGCCGCTGAGTGTGATTATTTCCATGATGGCTAGACAAGCGAATATTCAAGTAAATGACAGATTAGCCATTCAACGGAACACGATGACGGAGAGACGAGGAGTATCGCAAGAATTTACAAGTTTTTATTTTGAAAATTTAGTTTTTATTTATATGTTATCGAACTAATATATTATATTTGCTTGCAGGGGCGATTGTGGTATATTCGCAATAAAGTTCATAGAGTTTTTGAGCATTGATCGCAACATTAGTCCAATAAATCAATATTTGATAGACATGTGCAGGTTGAAGTTAGCTTGTGATTTGTATGAACAATAATGCGATGCTTAGTGCTGTTGACATTATTCTTTCATTGTAAAAAATGTAAATATTGTTATCGTTAGTTCTTATTTTAAATATTAAATGAATTAACACATCTATATATAATTTAATATTCAATTAAATATTAAATATTATTTTGTTAAAATAAGTAAACACCTAAAATAAACAAGTAATTATTCGCAATATTTAATGACAATAAATAAAAACAAAAACATATTACTTCGTTATAAAAACTAAATTATTACATAATACTACACATTCGTTGAATTGTTATATAGAGGAATCTGACTTGTACAAAATTGACGAGTATGCCCGTTGCGTCGCACCTGCCGCACTTACGAGGTCGAGGAAATTCTCCAGTGGATGGTATTCTAGACGTCCGTCTACGTCCCAGAGCACGTGGTCCCACTATGGGTGGCAACAAATTATTAAGTGGAAGAATGTGGTCGGGAACTTCCCACTCGACTTCATTTGGTAGAGGAAATATTGTTTCAGCATATACCGATCTCCAATAATCAGTCATGTAATAATGATTGCATAAGGTGTGCAGAGGAAATTCCCTATGCATAGCCACTGCCATCGCATGCATACACGGAAAACTTTCCAACTGAAACTTTCTACATGTGCATGTGTTATCATTCAAGTCCACGATGAACCCGATATTACTGCCACATCTCACGGAGAAGCAAAACTGATCCAGTGGTTCCACCAATACCTTCCTCGCAACCTCTAGAGTTTTGAAGATCTTATCTTCCTGAGCTGGAGTGAGCACACTTGTGCAATTTTGGGATTCCTCATGTCGGTCATGAAACCACTGCTGCATCTTGTTACGAATTTGCTCAATCATTGCGAGAATTGGTAACTCTCGATCCTTCTTGAATAGCGCATTGAGCGATTCAACATTGTTCGACGTCATCATGTTGTATCGACGTCCTGGAAAGTGTGATCGTGCCCAATGTTCGATCCCCATCTCTGTTAGATAAACCCATGCAACATGTGATTTACACTCTATTTCGACCATGAACTTTTCAAACTCTTCAAAACTGTATGTCTCTGCAGCTCTCCTAAACAATGGAACGATGCCTTGGCCCCGAAACTTCGTCTTAAGGTTGCCCTGTATATGGTACATACAATAACCATGATGTGTCTCGGGAAAGACTTCGGCGATACCATTTATTATTGACTGCCCCCGGTCAGTTACAAATGCAAAGTTCTCGACGTCTCCAATTACTTCCTTCAACTTTGTAAAGAACCAACACATCGCTAAATCATTCTCTCCATCGACTATACCGAATGCAAGAGGGTAAATAATCAACTTACCTTCGTATCTAGCCTTCAGGGTTGTACCGTCGACTAGAATTACGGGTCGCATTGCCGTACGAAATCCTCGAATGCACTGTGTAAGGGCCATGAAGAAATACTTGAAGCGATTCCCATCCTCCGTATCAATATAAAATGTTGATCCAAGATTAGTTTTCTCCATGTTATGGCAATATCTGGCCAATTTAGCATAACTTTCCTCGGCCGAACCCATTAAGTCCTCCAATACGCATTCTTTGGCCTTCCATGCTTTCTGATAGCTCATGACTACCCCGTAATCTCGTCGGAAGTCATTGATGATGTCCGAAGGTCTGTAGATTGTTCGTGGGTCCTGAAACTTGTCCTTTATTTGTTGACCAATGAACCATGCCCGGGCTTGCCTGTGATCATTTCGACGAATACCCACTTCGCAAGTATGTTCCCGTGCATACTTACGAATTACAAAGCACTCATTCGTGTCCATTTTTGTCGCTCGCAAACGCCAGTGACAACCGTCGTCAATGCAGACAATTGTGTACGTTGACTTGTCCGATTTTTTAACTTTAAACTCAAAATTGTTTCTTAAAGCAATCCGATGCACAGCTTCCTGCAAATATTTTTTTGTTTCAAACAGTTGCTCGACATATACATCTTCATCATCTGGAACTGTACGGGAACAATTAGAAGTACGTGTACTGATCCCATCTTGTGAACTCGACCCATGTCTTCGATTGGATAAAGTAATCAAGTCCTCGTTCGTAAATTCATTTTCATTCTCGTTGGAATGAACCATCGAGGGAATCATGTGCGTATCGGTGAGGTGAGGAACCACTGTATCGGGAATAACCACATCATCCTCACGAGCTATCTCCACTGTGTTCCAAAAATCATTCACATTACGATCCCCTCCATCGAGCTCTTCATGTTCACTATCAGGGACATTCTTTTTCACTAAATTTACGCAGAGAGGAGTAGTCATGAGAAATTGGTTCAATGCAAATAGAGTCTTCATGCAATGTTCAGATGTAACCTTTACAGGTGGAACTGTAATTGATGAATGTTCGTTGTTCCATAGAAATCCCAATTCCATGTCGTATTGGGCGGGATCGACATTGAGCATATTCTGTATCTCACTGTACATTTCTGCAAACGACGTACTCGATGTTATTAAAATCGGAATTGTGCCATGTATTTCACTTGTCCATTTCCAGACCCATCGACCATTTACATCCTCTTCAAATTCACCAAAGTGAAGAACTGAGACTGCAACCGATGCCATATTTGCTGCATCAGACAAAATATTTTATTAAAAAAAATTAACGAAAATTTTTCGACCCGGACGTCCGGGCTGCGACTTCTCTGTATATCATAAAATTTGTCTGAAAAATCTCATAGACAATTGAAATTTTTTACTCGTTTTTATTAAAAAATTATATAGTTCCATTTAAGAACATAAATTTTTCATATACATAGAAAAAAGATTTAAAAATTAATAAAATGTACATTATAATTTAATCGAAACCCAATTAAAAATACGTAAATATACTTACCGATTTCGCTGATGGCTGTGAATAATATTTACTTGTTGATCGTTTGATAAATTTGTCTGTTTTCAAGTTTGAAACAGATGAAAAATGAAACTGTTTTTATCTGTGTTGAAATAAATCGATAAAGAAAGTGATTTGATTTTAAAATTTTAAGTGGGACGTGTTCGGCCTTTTTTATAACTTAAAAAAGGGTATTATTGTCTTTAAACAATAACATATAATTGTAATTGTATATTATTTTAAGGGTAATTTTGTCATTCAATCTCAAAACGGCTATTGTGGTGAATGTTTAAAAAAAAAATGGGCAAAGTGTGAAATGGTAGGCTTGACAAGTGTATTTTAAAAAGTACCCCTTAATTATCACGGGTCAAGTCGGCTCACTTTCACATCTTCCAAACCGACCAAGCCAATGAAAATCTGAAACCCTACTCATTCGAAGCAAGCGGCATCATTTTCCAAATTGTTCTCGCTGATTTCAAGTTGCCATTGATCTGAAAGACAGTCACTATTCTTGCTCATTTCCAGCTGGTAACATTCTTCTCCTTCATATTCGTGTTTTTTTATTGTTTTTTCACGAAAAGAATTTGTGATTCAGGTCGATTCTATGCGCTGGAGAAGGCACACCGACTAGACCCAAGTTCCAGCGACCACGGTGTCCGACGATTCAAGACTGGCCTTCTTCAGAGATTAGAAAGGGTATGTAGTTATGTTTATATAATCGGCTTAGCTTTTTGGGTGATTTAATAAAAAGAAAATTCATGTTGCCTCTTTATTCTTTGATTATTACATATTTGTTTCTATTGGGTATTGGGTTCCATGAATCTGACCATTACAAAATTTTCACATATTTTTGGGCTGATACCATATTGAGTTTTGGGTTCATCATTTCAAATTATGTAACAATTCATTCTTATTATACTATCCCGTTATGCATTATAAGTAAATTATTTTTGTACAACTTTCCGAATTAGAGTTTGAATCAAGTAGTACATAGTTTCTTCATCATTTGACCCGCAGCAGGTAAGTTACTTTCTTGAGGAATATGTGAGCTATTAACTATAATATTAATGTTTCTCTCTAACATTTCTGTTATTTTGTAGGAACGATATGCGACAATCAAAGATTATGATATTTTACTTTATTATTTGTTTTTGAATTTTGGGTGATTGTAGTATTTTTATTTTATTTATTAAGTTTCAATTACTGTATATTTTAAATTTTTGGATGACTGTAATATTTTATTTTTATTTTTCGTGCTCGATGGAATTTTTATTGTGTTTGATTATATAAGCAATGTCTTTCTGATTAATTGACGTGCCTTATTTTCGTTAGTATGATTTTAATTTGTAGGAAAATAATTGTTTGGGATGTGAATATTTAATTTCTTCCATGGAAAAATTCAACTTATAAACCCAGTTCAAGTAAAAAAAAAATTTGTGATTTATTCGATTTTAATTGCTTGTTTATGAATGATAAATATCATTTCATTGAAAATTTGTTTGAATTATATATTCATTCTTAGTAGAAATTTGTAATTTATTCAATTTTAATTGATTGTATATGAATGATAAAAATCATTTCATTGAAAAATTGTTTATTGAAATGGAAGGAAAATTATAATTTTTATTTCGGCCAATTCATCTATTCAAGCGAAGCTAACTCAAGTAAAATGCTCATGCATCGTCAATTCAGATTGTTCATGTGCAATGAGCTTCGGCCAATTATCAAAACGGTGTTTATGAGGTGTTGGGCAATTTATTGGCTCACATGCACCAACAATCTCCTACGTGGTTGGCACCTTTTTTTTAAACCTTTTACCGGTCTACTTCTTTTCAATTATATTTAAAGATCTCAAGCTAAAGTCGTCATGTACTTTGACAATGATGAGAAATTTAGAAGGAAAGGAAGTGGATGCACCAGACGGTAAAGGGGGTTGGGCTTCAAGAAGGTGCAAATTTTACGCAAGGAAGATGGTGAGTTGAAATGTTTTTCTACAAAAGATTAACTAGATATATAAAGAAGAATTTTCAAAAAGGAAAAAAAATTGAAAAATCTTTGTTTGATCCTCACTATTTTCAAAATACATTTTTCTCTATTTTCTTTTCATTCACAAATTATTTAATAAAATGATATTACACACAAACTCAAAACATTTTCTTATTTTTTAACCACACATTTTCCATCAATATATTATTTCAAAATGTTTTCTTAAGAAAAAAAAAATGAGATTCAAACAGGCTAAAGATGATTATTAGAAAGAGAATATTTAAGCTGTTGGAATATAGCTAATGCAGCAGATGCAGAAGCCAGGAGCTCAAGTTCAGCTCAATTCAGTTCAAGCTTCAGCTGATCTATAGGCAGCAAAATTATTTAGGACAGTAGTTTGTATAGTTATATACAGCTGTTGTAATTAGTTAGTTGGTTAGTTAGTTCATTGTTATTTAAAGACAAAATGTATGTTGATTCATCATTGAAATGGGAACTAATCTTTCATTTTCCTCATCATCATTCTTCTTCAACATGGTATTAGAGCATTACTGATTTCGATCAAAATCTGTTACTAATTCCGATCAGATTCATCAAAAGTCTTATCTGCATTTGTTCTTCTAACTATGGAAAGTGAATTTAGGAATAATTTACCATCACCGGTGAGAAATTTAGCAACTGATGATGGATCCAACCCATAATTTCTTCACCATTAAGACAATCCTGGCCTTATCCGCGTTTCGCAACTATTGATTGGGGATAACTACACATCATGGAGCAGATCGATGATGATTGCTCTATCTGTGAAGAATAAATTGGGATTCATCAATGAAACTATCACCCCATCAATGAAACTATCACATGGCTTGAAGGTAATCGGGAGCTTCTCAATTTGTGGATCCACAATAATAATATTGTGACCTCTTGGATTTTAAATTCCGTGAAAGGAAATATCTGTAAGTGTTCTCTATTCTGAATATTCCTGTGAAATATGAATTGATTTGAAAGAACGTTAGCCACAAAGGAATGTACCGCGTATATATCAATTGAAGCGGGAATTGATGAAGTATACTCAAGGAGATTCAACAGTTAGCACCTATTTCACAAAACTAAAAACAATTTGGGAAAAGCTTAGTAATTACAAACTTGTCTGTCCATGTGGAAAGTGTGTTTGTGGAGGAGATAAGAAATTGAATGAACATCATCAGATGGAGCATGTCATGTCCTTCTTGATGGGACTACATGAATCTTATGCTCTAATTAGGGGACAACTGTAGTTAATGGATCATATTCATCCCATCAACAAAGTGTTTGCATTGGTTTCTCAAGAGGAAAACCAACGGAAGATAAGTGTGACCAATGATGTTGTAGGAGTAACTAGTTCCATGGCATTTTGTGCTCAAAACAATACCAACAAAGAGGTACAAAATGATGCAAGAAGGACTATGGACAGCAATATGGCAGGATTCAAAAGAAGGAAAGGTCGATCTATACTTATTGTGGCTATAATGGGCATGATGTGAGTAAATGCTATAATTCTCATGGCTATGTACCAGGGTATAAACCTAAGCAAAAGGTTAGACTAAACACACATGCTGGTCCTAGCAATCAAGTTGGCTGAGCCATGATCCATCAAGTTTCTGAACCTATTGTTGTTGCATATCAGAAACAGAACCATGATGGTAGTATTGATGGCTTAATGAAGACACTAAACTCTGCAAAATATCAGCACTTGTCACTTGATGAATGTGCTAAGTGACCATATCAAAGCTGCAAAGATGGATTCAGAAATTGGGGCAAATCCTGGTAAGGCATCAAGTTGCTTCTCAATTTCTATTAATCTAGCCATCAATTCATCTAAATATTAGGTGGTGGACTCTCGTGCAACAAGCCATATATGCTCAAATCAGTCAGCATTTAACAGCTTGATGCAGATTGAGAATGCATATGTTACATTACCAAATCATACACAAATTCTTGTAAAGTCGATTGGAAATGTGAAAATTCCGTGTGACTTGATGCTTAAAAATGTTCTATATGTTCCCCAATTCAAGTTTAACTTGTTATCAGTAAGTGTATTAACAAGGGATTCATCATTATGTCAAATTCCTCACTGATTCTTGAATTGTTTAAGACCTTATCACATTGAATATGATTGGCTTGGGTGAAAGGAAGGCCGATCTTTATGTAATTAATTCCAATCTATCTCTTCACAATAATGTGTGTCAAATTTCAAATTTTGTATCAAACAATGTAACTAGTCAAGTTTGGCACAATAGGCTTGGGAATTTATCATTTCAAAAATTGAATCTGTTGAAGGATCAGTTGTACATTGATTGTATTAAACATGATACTTTATCTCCTTGTTCTGTTTGTCCTTTGGCAAAACAAAGGAGGCTTTCATTGGTATCGAATAATCATTTGTCAAACAATGCTTTTGATCCAATCCATTGTGATGTCTGGGGACCATAACATACTCCTACATATGTTGGTTACAGATTTTTCCTCACCTTAGTTGATGATTGCACAAGGTTTACTTGGACATATTTGATGAAACAGAAATCAGATGCAAAGCTTATTGTTCCCAAATTCTTTGCCCTCATTGAAAATTAATTCAACAAAGTAATCAAAGCCTTTAGATCAAACAATGCTCAAGGTTGAGATTCACATAGTTTTTTGAAACTAAAGGTGTTGTACATCAATTTTCTTGTGTTGCAAGACCAGAACAAAATTCAGTGGTTGAGAGAAAACATCAACATCGCCTCAATGCAGCAAGAGCGTTATATTTTCAATCAAGAGTGCCCATTCAATTCTGGGGTGATTGTATACTTACAGCTACCTTTCTGATTAATAGAACTCCAGCTCCAATTTTAAAGAACCTAACACATCTCTCTTTTTAATGTTTGGAACTCCAGTTGATTACAATTCACTCAGGGTGTTTGGAAGTCTTTGCTTCGCATCCACATTACCCTCTCCTAGAAACAAATTCCATCCTAGAGCCACAACTTGTGTTTTTCTTAGTTATACTCCGGGTGTTAAAGGATATAAGATTTATGACATTTCTTCAAAAACCTTTCTGATATCCAAAGATGTGGTATTCTATGAAAAATATTTTCCCTTCCACTCCATAGAATCTGAATAAGATTTGTTAGATTCATTTCCTGCTGTTGTGTTGCCCAATACCTTGCCTGACTTGTGCGCTCAATATCCAACCTCATCTTCATCAGCTCCTATCAATAATGATAATTCAGTTGAGCCTCATTATTCAGATCACGTTGAACCAATCCCAGATTCTTCTGATTATACTTAATCATTCTCTTCTGATTCCCAAAATCAAAGTCATGATCCAAGTTCCAATCAACCTTTGCCTGGCATGCCAGAAGAACAAACAGGATAAGTAAACCTCCATCATACCTTCATGAATTTCATTGTAATCTCCTAGCAGATCAGTAACCTCAAGATAACAACTTAGCTTATCCTTTATCTAATTACATTTCATATCAATTATTTTCTCGTTCACATAAAACATTTCTTCTCCATGTGAAATCAAATGTTGAACCACAACGATATCATCAAGCTATTGCATCTGATTACTGGAAGGAGGCAATGACTGCTGAATTGGCAGCTATGGAATCGAATAAAACCTAGTTTGTAACCAATTTGCCTAAGGGAAAGCATTCAATTGGATGGATGTATAAGATTAAATATGCAGCAGATGGGAGTATAGATAAGTATAAAGCAAAGTTGGTAGTCAAGGGTTGTACCCAGCAGGAAGGGTTGGATTTCATAGACACTTTTTCCACCAGTTGCTAAGATGGTTACAGTCAAGGCATTACTCTCTATTACAGCAATCAATAAGTGGCACCTTGTTCAATTAGACGTTAATAATGTCTTTCTAAATGGGGATTTATTTGAAGAAATTTATATGGACTTGCCTCTTGGGTATTTACCTGTTGCTGGTATTAAAGAAGGCAAGTCGATTTGTAGACTGCATAAATCAATTTATAGACTTAAACAAGCTTCTAGACAGTGGTTCTCTAAGTTCTATCAAGCCTTTATATTTCATGGTTTCCATCAGTCCAAGTCAGATTATTCTATGTTTACTATGGGATCAGGAGATTCATTTGTTGCCTTGCTGGTATATGTTGATGGCATTATCATCACAAGCTCAATATTGTCCAATTGAAGTCATTTTTGCAGTCAATTCAAACTTAAGGATCTGGGAAAGTTGAAATATTTCCTTGGTTTGGAGAGAGCAAGAGAAAATAAGGGGATATATCTATCACAAAGAAATTACACATTAAGACACTGGTTTCTTAGCTTATAAACCAACCATTTTGCCTATGGATCCCAAAATTCGTTTGAGTTCCTTTGAAGGTGATTTATTGACGGATGTTGATGCTTCACCATATAGAAGATTGATTGACCGTTTGCTTTACTTTACCATTTCCCCTTTTTTGCAGTTCACAAATTGAGTCAATTCATATTTGAGCCTCGTCTACCACACCTAGATGTAGCTCATCATTTCTTACAGTACCTAAAAGAAGCTCCAGGTCAATGCTTATTATTTTCAGCATCTTCCTCATTACAACTTCGTGTCTTTGCTGATGCTTACTGGGGTTCGTGCTTAATTCAAGGAATTCAGTAACTAGTTTCCGTGATTCTCTAATATCTTGGAAGGCTAAGAAGCGACAAACTGTTTCCAGGTCATCTGCAGAGGCAGAGTATAAAGCATTGGCAGCTACTGCTAGTGAGTTGGTATGGATACACCAATTGCTTGTTGATCTACAAGTTCCTCCATCAATTCCGACTTTGATTTTTTTGTGATAATCAAGCTGCAATTCACATCGCTAGTAACCCAATCTTTCATGAACGGACAAAACATATTGAAATCAATTGCCATTTTGCTCGTGATAAGATTGCTGATGGATTCATCAAATTGTTGCCAATTAGGTCTCAGCATCAGTTGGCAGATATATTCACCAAAGCTTTGCTTGCGTCTTTCTTCTTTTTCTTTATTGTCCAAGATGGCCATTATCAATTTACACAGTCCATCTTTAGGGGGCGTGTTGGAATATAGTTGATGCAGCAGATGCAGAAGCCAGCAGCTCAAGTTTAGCTCAATTCAGTTCAAGGTTTAGTTGATCTTTAGGCGGCAAAATTAGTTACGACAGTAGTTTGTATAGTTATATACAGCTTTTGTAATTAGTTAGTTGGTTGGTTAGTTCATTGTTATTTAAAGACAAAATGTATGTTGATTCATCATTGAAATGAGAATTAATCTTTCATTTTTCTCATCCTCCTTCAACACAAAACATTAGTCCACAATAAAAATATTTGCCTTTCGAGTACAAACAAGAATTCTTAAAAAATAGGTAGTTGACTTTCCTTGAAAGGGGATCATTATCTTCAACACGACAAGAATAGTTAAATAAATGAAAAAAATCAAAACTTTTGAAATTAATATATAGTTAACTTAACTGTACTGTTACCAGCCATCAACGCAACTCCCTCCCCAGGCCTTTATAACCAAATGAAGCCCAAGCCTCGTCTTCAAAGATGTGGTCATGATGGAGATCTTTCTGAATGATTGATGTGACTCCTGCATAAAGCAACTCTTGTCTTGTCATGTCAATGTAAGAGTATTTAATTAAGTATATAGATATAGGGAAGGGGACTTGAGAAGACTGGAGGGCAAAGATGTGATGCCCGGACCTGGGAGATGAGGCCACGTGTACACTGATCCAACGATCACCATTCTATTTGTAACACTATAAATACCCCAACCATGTAAGAGAAAAGGATGATGCAAACTTGAATACAAAAATACACTTAGCACCTTTAAATATACACAAAACGAGTCAGGTTATTCGTGATCGGATTCTTAAACAATTACGTTACTCTTAACTAGCCGGAGCTGAACGAGGTTATCACGTGCGCGTACGGGTCTGGCTACTGTTGACAACATTTTTTGGGGTCAACAGATTGGCGCCGTCTGTGGGAAAATCGTACGCAAAAAACCACGAGCAATCCTGTGGTAAAAGCTTTCTTCGAAAAGGTATTGACCGGCATCCCCCTTTAAGTAGGATTTGCTCTTGAAAAAAGGAGCAAGAGGAAGCCCCCCAGAGTTGTTTCAAGCGATATGAGTTCAAACGAGGAAGCTCCTCCCAGGCGGAACAGAGAAACCGAAACTGAGGCGCCGGCGGTACGGCGCCGACCCCACCACCATCACAGGCGAGGTGGTAGAAGGTTAACGGCCCAGCTAACTAGAGAAATGGCGACCATGGCAGCTCATATGAGAAGCATTACCAACCAAAACTTGGCAATGCAAGAACTGTTGATGCACATGCATGGCCAGGGAGGCCCCCCGCCTTCCCCTTATGTTCCTCAGGAACAGTACAGACCTGACGAGGGACCAAGCCAAAGCACCGGCCCTCCCATGCGCCCTAGAGAAGGAAGCCCAGTGGAAAGAGTAGTGGGAATCGACGTCTCTTCCAATTATGCTTCTGACCGACCTACCGAGACCCCGTTCAACATGGGGAATAACTATCCTACTGAATACGAATCAGAACCGAGGCTCCGGAGGTCCGCTAGTGTATTTGATAGACTAAGCCCAGCACCTAGGCGTAGGCAACGCCCCCCACCTCCTGAGACTTGGCAGCCGGAGGAAAGGCAAGAAGATGTCCCCCGTGCTGCACCACCTCGTCGCGGACCTCTCAGGGGGGAGGAGGCTGGATACCAGGCAGAACCTTTTGGACAGGGAATACGAGCTCCAAGAAATAGACCATCGCCCCCACCTCCTGACACTTGGCAGCCGGAGGAAAGGCAATAAAATGCCCCCCGTGCTATACCACCTCGTCGTGGACACAGGAGGGAAGAGGAGGCTGAGCCCCAGACTAGACTGCCCCCACAACCACCTAGGTATGGGGCAGAAGCTAATTATGATTCGGACGGTCCGCAGAGATCCTGTGATTTGGATGATGACGATGACAACTTACCATTCTCGAGAGAACTAAGGAACGCCCAGGTTCCGAGCCACTATGTGATGCCTAAAATACCAAAGTATGATGGGAGAGGCGATCCAGCGAAGCATTTGAACAGCTATAAGACACACATGAGCCTACGAGGCGCCACCCCAGCTGTGAAGTGTAGAGCCTTCCACCTAACTTTGAGTGGAGCCGCAGAAATTTGGTATAGTAGGCTACCGCCAGGGAGCATTCGAAGTTGGCCAGAATTCAAAACTACCTTTCTGAAGAGATTTGCGGTAAGCAAAGAAGGCGAGGCCCCTATTCAGCGCCTCCAAGACATGAGACAACAACCCGGGAAAACTCTGAAAAGCTTTTTATCCCGCTTTACGGATGAAATGACCTGTTGCGTACAAGTTACAGATCGCGAGGCTCTATCCGCCCTAAGAGGAGGCCTAAACATGAACACGTTGTTTTGGAGGGATGTACAGAATCAAGATCCTGCTACTTACGATGCGCTGCTGGAAATGATGCGTCGGGAAATCATCAACGAAGAACTAATAGAACACAGAAATAGGGCAAGCAGAGGCCTACAGCCCCAACAAAGACAGCGCGGGAGGGGCCCAACCTCCCACTTAATGGATCAGCAGTGGAGCCAGCCCAGCGTTGAAGTTTCCCATGGTTC